>JAEIIL010009366.1:0-57558 GCA_018905715.1 Drosophila lini | reverse complement strand
ACTCTAATCTAATCATACAAGTTTTTACAAACACTCTTAGCCTAAAATAAACTGTAAAAAAAACCCAAAACCTCTCTCCTCTTAATAGACAAGTTAATAAATATTAAGAGCTTACGTTCGATGAACCCTGCACCCCAGCAAAAGCGTAAATATTTTGAATCAAAGCATTTAAAGACCGTTTCATTGTTCCTGAAATAAGTGTAATTGAAAATCTCTTAAGCGCTTGGCAAATACACTCCACAGCAGAGGGGAAACCCAAGGACGAAGGACACACAGGACACAGAACCCAGTGCAGTTGCTAAATGAGTTTGTCAATCAAAATGCAAATGTCACCGGGGAAGTGACATAATCCCACTTGGGAGTCGGGCTAAGCCGAGCGAAACGAGCCGAAATCCCGGTGCGAGTTAAAGCATTTGACCACCAAAATCATCGAACACCCAGCCACTCCATGGCCTGGCATATGAGCGAATTCCCGAGCTCTTCCCCTGTCGGAAATGGCAACATATGACGATCTCAGGACGAGAGACGAGGATATTGACGGGATATCAACAGAGAAGGGGGAGTTACGACCAAGTTGGGGGTGTTAAATTGCAGTAATCGGCTCTCGGGCCCCGGCGACAACGTTTATGTTTTATGTGCTCATTTATAATGCGCACTGTTCATTTGGTAATGGTCCAATAATGACTGTCAGACTACTTAAAAGGCTGCCCAGGATTGTGGAAACGCGGACATCTGGCTTGGCAGCAGCCACAAGTCGTCGTCGTCGCCAGACACTCACACTCTTTCCAATCGGCCTGCCGGACATTTGACTTCTCGAACAGGCCAATCCATCCATCCATCCATCCATCCATTCCGAGCCGATCCCCAGATTCCCAACAATAAATCTCTGAGCCCTTCGCGGTGACAGCTGCCCCGCTTCGCTCCCCTTCACTCACTTTTTTTTTTGTTTTTTGTTTAAAACCACGGCCTCGTGTAATTTTAGGCGCCACTCTCCAGGGGTCAGGAGGCTGAGGAGAGGGAATCAAAGAATCAGGGATAAATAAATAAAACCGAATCGCAGGTTAGAAATGAGCGAATCTTGGCTTAGTTGAACACAGAAACAGACTCAATCCGGCCACGACTTCGATGTGACTGCGCCAGATAGACAGTCGGCGTTAGTTGTCACACTGGAAAAAGAGTCTTTAAAATAACATATACTTTACTATAGGGTTTCAAAAATATATAAACAAATAAAGAGTAAATAAAGCTAATTAATAGTATTTCTACATTAAATTAATAGATTTTATAATGTTTTTAGGGGGGTATCTCAAGGATTTTCTCTCATTTTTTTATTTTAAAAAATACTTCCCAACACAACTTATTTATTATTTATTTATATTATCTATCAAAACAACATTAGATTGAAGCCTTGATGGCTCTTCTTTAAGTGCATCTACCAGTTGGCAAAAAACAGTCATAAAAGCGAGTGAGCCCATTGCCATTCTCATGCCCATTGCCGATCCATTCCCCCTGCCAAACCCATTCTCCAATTGCCAATTATGCCGTCCTGTGGTAAAGTAACTATAGCCATTCCATCCCAGGTAATCCTCATCCCCGCAGCCTCCCCCTTGACAAGACAAACGCTCTCCTCGGCTGCAACTATCGAGGATCGTTCGTCGTCGATCGCTGTCTGGCAGCATTCAACACTGACGCCAACTGGTGTTCCAGCAGCAGCAGCAAGTAGGGAAACAGGAGAAGGAGGAGGAGTATCCAGAGGAGGTGGAGTATCCACAAGATGCACTGAAAGTATCTGCACACTTAGCAAGATGGCTGCTGCCAATCCTCACCCGCACCAATGCCAACTTCTCGAAGAAGGAGGATCACTGTGGCTCCCGGTTAGACCTTCGCCTGTCGTGCCTTGGGAAATTGCCTCCAGAGACACAGATACTGATGCAGATACAGATACAGGCACTTACTCGCACTTCAAAACTCGTACTGGCTCGCATATAATTGAATTTGCAACGCTTATCAGGCGCCACTTTGCAACGCAATCGGTGACAATTGCATAATCCAGCTGCAAATACCTCGCATAGCTCTGATCGCTTACTTTCCGAGATCGGAATGCCTTCGGTTTTTCCAGGAGAAATGGCACTTGGGCTACCTGAAGTCCAATTATTGTTTAAGAGAATTAAATGGGAAGGGTTAACCAAGCAATTAGTCGTCGGAAAAGCAAATTGTTTAATGGACATTTTCAATTAAAAAAATATATATATTATTTAGATATCTTATTTATCAGTTTAAACTCTATTATATTCCAGCAATAAATATATTCCTCAACGCTTGTGGCCAACCCAGGCATAATCTCTTAGCCAGAAAATAATAAATAAGAAGCATTTATTTTGGAAACATTTCTAAGCTCAAGCCTGCTGCCTTCACCCATCCACAAGATACGAATACGATTCCAAAGATACAAATTAGTGCGCATCTGCGGCACGGAGGAAAACTCCCTTTGGGGGACGGACGGCCTGCTGAGAGCACAGAACAACGCGTCTTGACATTTGCATCTTGAAATGCAAGTGAAAGATACAATCCCAATCTGTGTATCCAGATGCGCTATTGTCACTGTCATCGGCTGTGGCTGGTGGCTTCCACCTCCTCCTTGGCTAGGGCTCGGGCTCTCTCCGTGCGGATGATAAATGACGTCGATTCAACAAATTGCCGGCACACACACACACACTCAGAAAATCCAAGCCATTTGGCCAATTGAGAAGGATATCAACTTGGTCTATGGCCCACATACACACACTCCTCCCAGCACCCAGCACCGCCCTCTGCATTTCCATTTCGCAGTGTCTCAGGAATTAATTTCGGAGCTGTTTTAAATATTACTTTTGCATAATGAAGCCCCACCGGCAGAACATCTTTGGGCTGAGTTGTATCTTATGCAAATCAACTTGCAATTCGATTCGGAAAGTTAACATGCCAAAGGGATTTCATAATTGATTTTAACCCTTTTCTGTATATTTATGGTAAAAAATTTTTACTTAAAGGGGGTATGTGTTTTTATTTAAGTTATATATGAGTTACATGTAAGTCAAATAAAATCAATAATGTATACTTTATAAAAATAGTTATGTGCTTTTTCTTTTGTGATATATTAATGATTTTACAGGATATTATAATTTAAGTCAATTTAAGTAATTTGCAATTCAGTGAATAATTCATTTCCGACCAATTAATTCGTTTATATATTTGATCAGCAACAAAACCCCTTTTGATCTAGACCTTTTCTTCTAAAAAAGTATATCTTCCACATTTTATAAGGTTTTGAATAATTTAAATTGTAAACAATTAAAAATAAAGTAATTATAATGTTTGACTATTACAAAAAATTTAAAACTACACAGAAAAGCTGAATATCAATAAATGGACTTTCCCGATTTAGAAATATAAAATCTTACGACTATGGTCATGTTTATTTTATTTATTTATTTTAATATCAGATTATAAGTTGAATTTTTCAGCTTAATTTATAAATTAAATAATTTGAACTTTATATTATTATTTAAATTAAAAAGACATACAATATTAGTTAAAGAAAGTTTTTTTTTTCCTACTTGTCATTTGCATACCGTTTTCATAGCTAAACGACGCACATAATAAAAATGAAATTTATAAATATACTTTACATTAAATTATTATATAATAAATATTTTATAATGAATTAATTTAGCGTTATTTGATAAATAAATTGAACAAAATCAATTAAAATTTCAAATAAATCTTGTCTCTCCGAGTGTCATGCCATCCAGAGCTGTGTCATCCAGCCAAATCAGCGAGCTTTTTTCCGCAAGCCAGCCGTATGTCTGGTACCGATAAATCCAGTTATCGAGTGCCTATTGTTTTTGTTTGTTCTGTTTTGGGTTTAATTTGTTATTTTCGCGTAAAAAAAGTGTTTAAAAGTGCGGTATTCGCGTTTAAAATCGAAATGGAACTGCCGAAAGAGTTGTCCGTTGCCGAAATACGCAACTACATGCTGGCGAACGACTGCAAAGTGACAAATCATGCGCTGGTCAAGCATTTCAAGAAATTTCTCACGCACCCGCAGACGCAAAGTGAGTCACTTTCGGGGCTTAGGAAACCTGTTGAATCAGAAATGTTAAAAGAACTTACTAATGCTAAATGCATCACTTAATTGCACTGTTGCAGATGAGGCTCGCAAGCGTTTCAAGACCTATGTGACCCTGCTGTCCACCATAAAGAACGAGAACAATCAGAAGTTCTTGATACTGCGCAAAAAGTATGTGAACGAGTGCCCCTCGGATGAGGTTGCCGAGCGGGCTGTGGCCGCCGCCTCTAGTGCCCCGGAGCCCTCGAGTCCCGGCGGCGCTTCCCTGAACTTTGACTCACCCATGAGGCAGCCGCCGCCTTACAAGAATCCTCCGATGGTCACATCTCCGCCAGCTTCAGCGCCAGCTCCAGTTCCACCTCCGCCTGCGCCGGCAGCCACCGGAGTAACCGTGAACAAGGAGCACCAAGAGAGCTACAAGGATTGCGTCAACGAATTCACGGCTGCCATAACACGCATCGATCCCAGGCGCCTGGAAAGGCAGGAATCAACGAAAGCCGGGGATCCGGAACCCATTCCCCAGCAGACCACACGTTCCAATTCCATTGATGAGGCCTTGGCCAACAAGGAGAACATTCCACGCTTCTCCTTCTCCTCTGGTGCCTCCACGGACAGCAGCTCCAATGAAAAGCCGGAGCTGGCTGAAGAAACAAAGCCAGAGGGCGCAGGCGGCGGTGGCACTGGCGAAGCGGCTGAGAATCCCATGAGCGTAAAGGAGGCCACGCGCAAGTTCAACCGGATGGCATCCGAAGAGGAGGCCAAAATCATATCGCCGCCAGCCAAGAAGAAGCCAGAGAAGGTGAGTGACGAGAACTGGTTTAGAGGGGCATTAGCCGACATGCGGGTGTCAGAGAGGGTGCGGTTTGCAAGTGCGGGTGCTTAGTAGTCGGAGCCGGAGCCCTTCTTCTCAAGCGTTTCATTTCCTGTGTGTGTGTGTGTGTCAGTGGGAAGATTCGCCTGGGAGACAATCCATATACGCGACCTTTTTTGCAGGGGTTTTAAGTTGTGATTAATTATGGTCGCATAGCTATGAATATTATCATATTTTCAAGAAGAACTAGAGGAGTTTACCCACTTTTTATACTTGGGATTCAAGCTTCAATGAAGACCTAAACAGGGTCTTATTAAAAGCCAGTTCTACAGAGTAAATCCTTTTGAAATGGTTCCCATCATTGCATAATTTCAAATGGTTTTCCGCTACAAATCAGGCTTATATTAGATCTGGCGGCCCTTGAAACCCCGAGCAATTATTGTCAATGCATCAGTGACTGTCCCAGGCTTTTTTTTTTCTTCTGGACACCTCCTCAAGTGGAACTGCTGGCTACGTTTGGTTACTTCGGCTGGTCACCCAACTGTCTGTCAGTTCCCAGAGCCTTGTCACGAATTGCCACCAGCACAGCTCGCCAGCTCGAATTGAATAAATCCATTAATTTTATTAGTGGACAATATAAATGTAAGTCTCATAAAACTACATGCGCCTGCATCGTTCGTTCCGTTCGCTTTCTGTCCACTTTTTTTTTGTGTCCCCGCTGGAGAACGGACTGGAGAGCTGATGCCCGACATGTGTACGTACATGTGCGGACACATGTACTCCGATTCCGAATCCGAGTTCGAGCCCGATGTGTTTAGTAACTTTGTTCCATCAAACTGCCCATGACGACACTTCTCGCTGGCACTTAGGCCAAGCGGGTGTTTGTTGCTCACTCTCTGCAGGCTCTGTTTTTCTGCTGTTGTTTTCCTTTTTTATTTTTGTTGATACCCCAAAAGCCTATTATGTGTACGTTAGTACATATCGAGTACAAGCCAGGAATAAGTTACGTGAGAAATTTTGTGTGTGGCCAATAAATGCATGGATGCCAGGCAAACACTTGGAAAAATTAAGGAGGCTTGAATTACAGCATATTTTTAATAGATATTTAGGCAAGCTTTTATTACGCCAAAAATTAATTTAAGGGTCTATTATATAACTTTAAATAAGTTTTTTCTTAAAGAGGTTAACAAGCACCATTTAATTTAATAATTTTACAATATAAATACTATTAATATTAAAAAATCTCTACTGAAATTTTGGACTTGAAGTAAAACTAGAACGGAACTAAGTCCAAAGTCCACAAGCCACCCCTTAGCATCAGCGCATTTATCATTTCCCAAATTGTTGATAAATTCTGTGAGTAATGTACTTATTTAGCAATACGAGTAGTATAATTACTGATGACAAGCCTGGCTAGTTTAGAAACAGTTGTATAAAGCGGAATTCTTGCGGGCTTACTTAAAACTAATCCCAAAAAACCCGTTTCTAAAAATAACATTATTTATAAGAACAAAAAAAATATATATATATTTAATTTTAGTTTAGAAAAGCATGTTTTTGTTGTTATAAATGGTGTTATTATTAGAGAATTTGTATAAATAAAATTAAATCAATCTAAAACTTACAACACAATAATATTCTCATTTCAAAATCTTCCAAATAAATTAGACCATCTCAATTATCAAGCAAGGGAAACCTTCAACACATCGCCGAATGAAATCCACTCAACTGCCGGAAGATGGATACATATATAATTTGTTGCATGTTCTCCTTCTTAGATTCTAATTTGGAAATATCAATCTCGGGGAGCGGCGAGCATGTGGCAGTGGAATTTGTCAAGCGTTACGAAGGAACCGTTTCTTCGTTTCTTAGTTAATGCTACAAGGCTATAGTAGTGCAATTGGGCCCGAGTTGTCAAACAACTGTCAACCACTTAGGCCTGTCAATCACGCAATTTGGAGTTGAAACGAATATATATCCCCAGTGCATAAATCATCCGAATCTGTCTGAGAGACGGATGGTGTCATCCCTTTAGGAACATGCTTAGAGGAAGCGCTGCTCCTCCGTTGCATCAGCAGCAGTGGATGTACGTCAAACTGGGATTGTCAACGGCACGGCAGGCACGTCAGATGCTATAAAATCCCACTAAAACATAGGGAAGCGAACTTAAGTGCCTATTTGTACAGACATTCGGACATGGAAAAATCAAACTCCTCTTTGTCCTTAAAAATATATGGGAATCTATTTCAAAGCATCACAGCCGCCGCAACTTTGATTTTCTCACGTATTTCATGTTTTTGGATTTACACTTTTCCTTAAAATACAGAAATTAACTTTAAATTAAAGGGGGAGGTACGAGTCAAGAACTTGGAAAGTGGTTTTTGAAAGGAAAATTTAGAGTTATAAATATTTAAAGACTTTAAATTCCCCGAAGTAAGTTTGCATAAGCTAGTCCCTTGTATTTCTCGCAAGTCATTATTAATTTGTCTGAAACATGAATATAGCAAATAGAAAGGTGGCTATCATCATTCACTTGATACGGATCTGGCTTGATAGCTCTTATTCAGACCACTGCGGGTTAAAGAAAGTATCTGTAAGCGCTTACAGCTTGTTAACAAATTGATTCGCTAACAAGACACACCATCATTCCGAGTGGCGCCAACCGTCTTCACGCAATTATTAAAATTCAGTTGTAAACAATATATATTGGGATAGGTTTGATGGATGCCCCAAAAAAGAAAATAACTAATCATCGCAAGCCGTAAAAGAAAGTGGCTCGTCATCTTTGTAGGAATTTCGAGGAGGGATTCCTCTGGTATATTCTAATTCATGGGATTTTTTCCAACGTGACCAAGTTCCCAACGAAAACTAAAGAAAACTGGGGAGCAAGTGGCTTAGATCCATCATGATGAACCGTGAAATTTTGGCGTTGCAACTGTAATTGTGGGACCCCTCTCATAGTCTTGGCTGATCAATTAAATTCGTTTCGATCGTTTTTAATTAGCTCGATGATTTAGCATTTTGTACGCTCACTCAGCACCGTTGTGCGCTGGCAAAGGATTGATTAATTTACGCCCCCAAAGCGGACTTGAAATGTTTTTTTTATTTAAATAACTAATATTGATAGAAGTAACTTGAGTTTGTTAACCAATTTTGATTGATGAAATGGAAAAGTTTAAGGGGAAATACCATTATATAAAGTGATGTTATTGGAAACAGGCTAAAACTAATAAACTTTAATTTTTGGAAAGGTCTTTAAGGCCACCTTGAATAGTGAAATTCCTGGAATAACAAAGGTTGTTAGAGGAAGTTTTACAAAAATATTAGAAAGGGTTTAATACATATTTTAGCTCAAATAATGATTATTGATATTTAACTTTTAGTTTTGATAAGTATCTCTCTATTTTCTCTATTTTACCTTTAAGTAAACCTTCAAAATTAATTACCTCTTTTTTCCTAACTAGAAAAACTAAAGCAAAACTTACCCCTATGTCCTGTGTCCCGTCTGATTTTAATTTAAACCCCCCCAACATCATCACAAATATATACTTTAAAGTAAATCCCAAACCTACAGCCCCGTGGCAGCATCAAACAGACCGCATATATATCCTTATTAAAATCGGAGGCACCTCCTCTGTGTGGGTCCCAGAATGCATATAAAACTGCCAGATCCGACCCACATTGGGAATGGGAATGGGAATAGAGAGAGGGGGCGTGGCAGGGACGAACCGAACCTGAACCCGTGGCGCAAAACCCTTTGCATAAAACAAGTTGGTGAAACATGTTAACATAGCCAATAAGCAGCAATAGAAATTAGTTAGGCAAAGCCATTCTCATCACGGCCATGGCAGCCCACAAAGGACCCAATTAAAAATGTAAGGAAACAAACCAAAAGTTGTTATTGCTGTTAAACAACAACGGACTGTGTCCCGAAGCGGTTGAATTTACAACAGCAACAATCTCTCTCTCTTCCTCTCTCTGCAACCGATGTGGAGCGCAGTCAGTGCCACACCCACAACCCATTCCCCCTCTGCTCACACACAACCCCAAGTGACAGAATGGACGGATCCCGGACCCTGGAAATGGCAAACACGACCATTTTGTGGGCATTCGCTCCTAAAGGTAAGACTCGCCGGGGCCAAACGTAAACACTGAAGGGACATGGCCCAGACCCCGTATCAACCCAGGTGCCAGAACTCAGACCCAAACCCAGCCAGGACCCAGTCAGAGAACCCATGGCCAGTCCGCCAGTCCGCATCCAGACAAAGGACAACGGCCAGCTGTGTGATATAATATCGGGCATAAAGGGACACGGGACATAAGAAAACTGGCCAACAAACAAGCGATTGGGGAGGACGAGTGTGGCGGGGCGATATCTATGGACAAGGGCAACCGGTGCTCAACCCCCCAAAAGTCCCTGTCCGGGATTCAAAGTTGGAGTTCGAGTCAGAGTTCCAGTCCGAGTTGTTGCTCCGGGTTTTTCCTATTTTTTTTTTAGTTTTTCCTTTTTTTTGTGTTGCGAAAGCCATAAAAAGCAACATACCATCGAAATGGAGCACTTGGGGGTGAATGCAGTGGGGAAAAATATGATTACTTTCATTTTAATGGGTTTTTATTACTTTTATTTCTTTTTATATATATTTATATACATTTTGTGTAATTTTGTAGAATTTTGTATACAAAATATAAAATCTACAATTTTTTTAATAATACTTTAAAAAGCCTTTAATATTCTCTTCACTATTACAAACCGTTCGTTTATATTTGTATAATAATTTCCTGTACAGAAGATATCATGTGTTAATAACTATTCCTGTCTGACAAATTAGTTGTTTCTCAACATATTTTAGAAAAAAACAATACCTATTTAAGGGTTTATAAGGTTTAAATAATGTTTTAACGACTGATTTAAATTAATCTTAAGTATGGTGCTTGCTTTTTTCATAAACTGTTCTAAAAGAAAAATGTTCATACTGCAGACAAGACTAAACAATACCCCCAAGTATCCTTGTTATCCTCTTCCATAATTGGTTAATATTCCCAATAATTTCTATTTGCAAACTTGAAGCCCTCAAGTTAAGGGTGATTTTGCAACATCTTTATATTTTTTCCTAGTGTGGTGGGCGGTTCGCTTTTGGGTTCAACTCGGTTGGTTTGGGGTCCTGTTTTGGGTTGGGCTCTTTTGTTTAGCATTGACATGGCCACTTTGCCAGGGGGCACTGCGTCTCAATGTTTGTACTGTTCTGCGATGTTCTGCTCCTGTTTCTGCTCCTGTTACGCCTGTCGCCTCGTCCGACTCGCCTTCCAGAATGCCATAATGCTCGACTGCTCGGCATTTGCAAATGGCGACTACCCTTACCTGGGGAAAATCGGTGCCCCGTTCGCCACCCGCTGGCCGTAATTGGAAAAACGTGAGCACTTCGGGAGTCAAGTGGCGTGTAAATAAACGAGCGAACGAAGGCGCTGGTCGGGAGTGAGAGATCCTGGCACGCGTTCTGCGCATCCTGCGGCCAAATGCGGCATTCAAATGTCGTCGTTGTATTTATTAGCTATGTAATGTTAGGCCGGGATAATAAAGGCCGACAAAGAGTGGGTGATGTTGTTCAGGTAAAGTTCGGGGACCAGGAACTGGGAATGGGAAATGCTGCACTCCTTGTTAGGGCCGCGAACATTACGCGAATGGATAATTAGTTGCCGAAAATGTGTTGCTCGCTCGTAAATATGAGGCACACATGTCGGCTGCTGTTCTTATTGTCGCGGGCACATGTGTTCGGAAACCCCATCCCCGTCCACCATTCCCTCATCCGGATCCGTAAATTCCCATCTCCTCGGAAACCCCATCCCCTCTTAATCATTAGAGGGCTCATTATCAGCAGCCGAGTTTTGCGGGTACGGGTGGGTATGGGTAAAAGTAGACACCCTCCCGCCCACCTTCAGGCATAAAAAACTCCGTAAATCAACGAACCAAAAAACAAGCAACTTTCTTTTTACCGGGAGATCCTCGAGAGCAAGGAAAGAAAGGCACACATATGTATGTACTATATACCCATCGCAGACTCTGCCTTAAGCACGCGCCTAATAAATAAAAATTATTACCTTCATAATTAGTGGAGGAACATGGCGATGGCGCCGTCGAATGCGTGAGCATAATTACCATCCAGCTTTTACGCCCGTGTCTCTGCACCCTCGCAAACAACACACATCCCCCAGACGAATTCACATCCCCCTATATCTCGGTGCCATCTTATTTAGACACTGGGAAAAATATGGAAAAAAGTTTATATTACGTGGGAATTTTTAGAAAAATTTTAAATGAATATTCTAAGCTATACAAATAGGAAAGAGATTTACATTACAAGAGAATTTTTAGAAACTTGTAAATTTCTAGGCTAAGAGGTAATTGTTGGTTTAGAGTTCTAAAGTATTTATTCTTCCACGCCCTTTTGCAGCAATGTAATGCGTTATCAAGTAGTTAGAATTCTTAAGGATTTTTCTGGATAAGAACACGATTATTGTAGTTATTAGTTTTTATAAAATTTGTTCCGGTTTATTATAGACCTAGAGTCTTTACAATAAATCTCTTTCTTATTATATTATTTTTCCAAGTGCACCTGGGCCCCGCCTCCAAGTTCCACATCCACATCCATATCCATAACCATATGCACATCCATCGGATGCCACACACAGGGACTGTGGGGCAATGTTACCCGCTCGCTGGTGTGTATGAGTGTGTGCGAGTTGGGTAAATTAGAATCGTATATTCCGGGAGGCGACGACTGTGTTGGCGTTAATGCTCTCAATGGGCTTTCTATGTTTTATTCCCGCTTCGTGCCGATGTTTTTCGTTTTCTATATTTTTTTGTTTTCGTTTTTGGCCCGCCCCCGCCAAGTCGTAGACAAAGTGGCAGAAACATGCATAATTAATTTATGCCCCTCCGCAAGCTCTGCTCTAACCCCATACTCACCATCATCTTCTCTCTGTTTCTTTCAGCAATTAATCGAGGAGAAGGATTCGCCGGAGGTTACACTGTCGCATCCCAAGGCTAAGGAGTGGATCGTCTCGATGGCAAAGGCTAATTACCAGGAGCTGGCCAAGATGGCCAGCGAGTTCCCGGAACTGGTTAAGCTGCAGGTAAGCCGCCGTCGATCTTCTCCCAGACACTAGACATTAGACACTGGCTGGCCACCACTTTCCACCCACGTTGTGCCACTAACAAATGCGACAAGTACGAACTATTCATAAGCATTAATTACGACAAATTAAGCAGCAACGCGTTGTTTTTGCCATGTCGAACAACACTTAAAAATGCGAGGAAAATATAATAACGACAGCCGAGGGACAGGGGCGTGGCAAGGCGGCAAACCAGGGGGAAAAGGGGGCCGTTTGTCGCATAGCGAACAACTGGCAACTGGCAAGCAACGCCAGCCAAGGCGACAATTAATTGTGAAATATGTTTTCAGCATTTTTAGCACTTGTAGCGCATGTTAAGAAGTGGGCGTGAGCACAACTCCGTCGGCCATAGGCCTAACTATCACTATAAAGACATAGATATAGACGTAGACACAGAGACAGGGTCCAGCCGCCCATTGGACACGACCACTGACGAGTGAGGGATCCCCGGAAGAAGTCGAGGATGAGAAGGCAGCTGACACAATACAAGCTATTTCCATTTCAAAATTTGCAAATGATTTTATGCTGCCCAATTGAGTGTTGCAGCATAATTGGTTAATATTCAAATTGAAGGATTTTAAGCTATGAAAAAAGGGAAACATGATTTTTATCGGGGTCTTACATAATTTTATTTGTTTCTTTGGTTTTCATGAATATTGGCTCTTAGATTTGGATTTTTAAGTTCTAATATTTCTTTTAAAAATTGCTTGGATTTTTGTAGGAGAACTTAGAAAAAATTAGCATTCTGCTTATTAAAAAGTCTTTAATTTTAACTAATTAAATCTAGTTTTCATTATCAGTAATAGTAGAGGTTAGCCTAAAATCCCCTGATTTTGTAATACTTTTTCAAAGTGTTTCTCAAAAAGAAATATAAAAATAGCATATCTGGAATAAAAAATCATAATCAATTTAATTTATATTACTTAAGTTATAAAATACAATTAATTTACACTTTTCAAACATTTTAAATTGTTTCTGTTGAGTTTTCGCTATAATTTATGTATGTAGTTATTCTTTTCAGAGGCATATTTCTTGATTTATTCCCCTTTCTTCAAACTTCACCCTCAAAAAGAGAATTTTGAAAAAGAAGAATTTTAAAATTATTACCTGAGCTTATTTTAAGAATTGTTAATTGTTGGTAATCAAAAATGTTTTGACACAATATTCAAAAGCAGCCACCATAACTTATTGCGATGGTGAAATTTTGGTATTAAAGGATCATAAATTAAAGAGAACAAGAGCGAGATTTCCCTTAGACTAAATAATTTATAGATAGTGTCATAGGGTATGCTGAGTCCACCAAAATATTCTAAAACAGATTTATAAATACAGAATAAATATTTTAGATTTTAAAAAACTAGTAAAATTAGTAAATTAGTTTACTAGTTTAACCTAAAATAGTTAGGTTTTAAAATGTCTCACATTTAAATGTCCAACAGTGGTATTCCCTAGTCCAAAGACTAGAGCTGTTTTTTACACTTATTTATGACATGCGTGTGACCCCACTCAAAATTGGGGGAAAGTCGAGCCCCAATACCCGAGGGTCGCCGCAAATGAGACATGGAAAAATGGCTCCGCTCGCGACATCTCGAGATTGGGATTGAGGGGGGATTCGTGCGGGCTCTCTCAGTGTGAGAACTCAATACGATCCGCGCCAGATTTGCGTTTTGCCCGTCCCTGTGCCTGTGCCAGTGCCAGTGCCAGTGGTGTCTCTCAATTAGACGGCGTTTTCGGAGCTGCCGTCCCTGGGTATTTATGTCCCACATATCCAACGCCGCTGATACTGGGGCGTCGGCCCCGTTGCAAGATGATTTATGCCGTCCGCAGAGGAACATGGGCACAAGCATGGGCACATGGGCCCATGGGCGTGGTAGCTGCGGTATCCGTGGTATATTATGATGCCCCCGAGCGGACTAATTGCCGTACAAATGCACTGTTCCCGGAAATAATGAATTCCGCACACTCGGCTGCATGCGCGTACATGGACGAGTATGCGAATGCAAATCTTGAGGGCCATAAGTGCAATCAATTAATGAGCCAGCGCCCCCCCGGATGAGCAACTGCCAACTGGCAGCTCATTTTGCGGCGCTTCCAATTCCTTGAATCACTGAAATCGCAACGAGACGGAAATAGCCATAAATCAGAGTGGGATTGCCACTTAACCTAATGCCTCAAGTTCCACTGAGAAGACCCCGAAAAAAATAAAAAAGAAATTAACAATTAATTCGTTTCATTTGCTGAATGAGAAACCAACAAAAAAAATTTGATTTTTCCTTGAAACTGTGTGTGTTTACACGCAAATGATTATTAGGATGGTTTTCTGAGTGTTTAATTACAATAAAAACGAATTAGTAAGGTTTTTTTTTTTGAGAAATTTTCTTATAAAATATTTTAAATATTAATATGGCATTTATATTTTAGAAAGATTATAGTTTGGTATAAGGTTACTTATGTTTAATTTATCCCTTGATACCTTCGTCGTTGAGATTTCTTTTTTGAACACTTGATAATTCCTTTGACAAACTTCTTTTTATAAATAAATTGCTTTGGTAGAAAATACCTTTATAAAAACCCTATCTCTTTTCCATGATACCCCTTAAAATAATATTATTCCTACCACTCGACTGCCCAAAAATTAGTTTCTAAACAAACTTAAAACATATTCCAAGTGAAATCTGCCACGGACCCTAAAAAGTTATGCTGATAGATTCAGTTACACTTGTATGCCGACAGGATTATGTATTTACATAGTACACACTGTTCACACTCTCTCAGGCCGGCCATTTACATATGTACGCGTATGTAAATAAAATGGGCGAGAACTGTGGGGAGAAACTCCAAATAAATATTCCCCAGTCATCGGGCAACACAACATGGCCAACGAAAATACCAAAAAAAAAAAGAGAAATATTTTTAATTTGAATAAGTAATTCGTACAACGGGCCAAAATCAAAAAAGAAACAACTCGAAACAAATGCGAAACAAGGAAAATTCAATTTACCCGCATGTCAAACCGAATTGCCGGCTAGGTCAAACACGTTGATGGATGGATGAAATGGATGGAATGGAATGGATGCATGGCTGCCGGAGAATATAGGGAGACCAGGGACAGGGGACTGGCGTACTGGGGGTACTGGAAAGGCAAAGGCAACGGCAACACCAACATCACGGCACCAGCAACGTCGACAAGCTTAAATTGCAAAACGGTGCATGCTTGTCTATTTGGGGCGGTCCCACCGCCCCTTCCAAAATCGGACAGACTGGACTGGCGGACGGGGAAACAATAGACAAGCCCGCGCTCAGGTTGCGAAGGTCCAACCCACACGCACAGAGCGAAAAAAATGGGTACAAATCAAAATCAGATACCAAAAAATTCATTTTTAAATTTATTAAAAAATTTAAAGCATTAATTATTATTATTTTATTATTTATACTTCGATATAAACTAATCTACAATTAAAAATTATTCAGACTATTTTAAGAAGCTCTAATTTTACCCAGAATTTTCATTTGAAATCCCCCTAAATTTTGTAACCGTGCAAAACCCCGCACAGGAACACCTGAATGTGCAAAAGGAGCAGCTTCTACGCCAGGGAAAAAATATATATATAACCTGGTAAAAGTACACACACAAGCCGAAGTTTTTAATTAATACAAAACTTGTAACATTTTATAAGCCGCTCGCTACTACATATTAGCAGTGGCCGGCGTTTTGAATATATGCACATACTGATACCTTCCGCCTATGTGGCTTTTATGCCCGTTGGTACAAGGGCATTCCATCAACCCCCAGTCCGAACCCGATCGAAAAACATTAGCCACTCCGGATTGGCTCGGGATGTGAATGTGGCTGTGGATGTGGATGGCATGCCCAGGTGGACTATTTAACCGAATTCAAATGTGCATGTCCGTTTACACAGAGTCATGTCCATGACTGTGCATCCATCTAACCCGTGGTGCGGCGGCAATGGTGAACGGTGACCGGTGCCGGTGCCGGTGCCGGTGACGGTGCCATGTTGCCAGTGCTTGATTGCTGATGTCGAATGCCAGAAATTTAATTAAACTTGGGATACAAAACAACCTCAAGCGGCTGGACAAGCCCATGTAGATGAGTGCGAGTGCGAGTTCGAATACGAGTAGGACATTCCTGCCAATCGAGGTCCTAGTCATGGCCCTGTATTTAAATAAGAACTTGTACAAATTAAGGAAGTTTTTTCTCTATCAAAAGCAAAACTCCAACTAATAATTTTATCTGCCATATTTACGACACCTTTTAATTGACTAACACCCTTGCAAATCACATAAAGTGTAAAGATCTAAGGCGGAGCAGCATCTTCAAAGTCCGTCTGCAGACACTTCGCACATCGTGACCATGAACTTTTCAACAGGTCGTCCACAAAGGCAATAAAACGTCTGACACCTTTGACAGAACAGTAGTCTCTGGCGGCACACTTGGATAGGATATATATAAACTATATATATATATTCCCATGTTGCGACTCCATTTCTATGTGTGTCAGCGGCGTTGGTGGCGCCGCCAAGCAGCCAAGTGGCATATGATTCCCTTCCAGATGAAATGGAAACATCAAACCAAACTCCGAATGTCGGCTTGTGTGAAAGACACTGGCAACTGGGGTGGGATTCATCATTAAATTGAGGTGACAATTCAATCAGCAATCCGGCGAAAACGGCTCCGTCGGCTGTCAAATGAGTGAAGCCTTTCCAGAAATCAAATCAAATGTGTTTACGACCTGCCGCCGCCGCCGGCCATCCCCGGTCCGTCGTCCGCCACGTTGGTGGCTCAATTTTATGTCGCTGCGCAGCTATTAAATTTAATTAGAGCTCTGTGTCGTCGTCCCTGCCGACATATGACGTGGAAATGGGGAAGTGGAAGCGGACTAAAACGCATAAATGTCATCAAAATATTTCCCTGAACAGCAGCGGCTTTGGTATATATATTTAGTTATTCTGCAGTTTAGAGTTCACCCGGTGTCTGTCTTGCCGGCGAATGGTGGAAATACTGTCGGTTGACATGCGAAAGGATTTCCCTTCTGGGAAAGACCAGAGCAGGGCAAAAGCCGTGGCAGTCATCCGGCCATCGTCACTGATACACTTTCAGACATAAAACCCCCCATTTAATTGTCGTTTGCCGTAAATAGTCTTTGAAGTCATTCCTCTGATTTGGGTCATGAGCTTTGACTGATAGTTGGCGGGGATTGGTTGACTTTTTACCTAGGATTAAATTGCAGGATATTTTTGTTGACTTAAGTATGAGATTTTATGAATATTTTGTATAAAAGTTGTATTAGATATGAAATGCAGAGTGGGATGTACCATTTTAATTATTATATTTATTTATTTTGTATCTTTTCTACATTGAGACTTTCAAGCTCTTGCAAAGAGTGTCCTTTAAATTCTCCAGTTCAGCATACTGATATGCTACTTTGAGTTTTTAAATCCAAAAGATAAAAGAATTTCCTGTAGCATCTACTTATTTAATTAAAAACCAACTTAACTTTTAACAAAGACTTTCAAAAATATTACAAGGCCATGAACGCCACCATAAACATGGCAACTCTCCACTCCTGCAGAGTTTCCAACTGTCATCCTTAGTTCAAAGTGACGATTGGATGCGGTCCAAGACCGGACTGAGCTGGCGTTCCATTGCTGGAATTCGTCTTTATTATTACGAGTATCCCTGTGGCATTATTGGGTGGCGCTGTTGGCGCCAACATCTTGCACGTTCCAACGGATGTCTTGCCGGGCAGAATGTGGCCAGAATCACCTCTACACGGGTCCGAGCTCCACCGATTGTCTCCACAATTATTGTCATTCACAATTACTGGCTGCTCTCTGCCAAACCAGACCGAATAACCTACACTCTGTCAATTTAAATCGAACCTTAATTGAATGTAAACGTTAGTGGTCTTGCCATTAAGCAAAAAAAAAGTTGAGGCGGTTATGACCAATGCCGGTGGTAATGCAAAGCCATCGAAGAAACTGTTATGACCATTAAGGAGCTACTCGGGGCTAAGAGAGACTTTAGCGTGTTTAGCTCCGTGACTTGGGGACTGGAATTTTTATTTTTGTGCCATCCAAAATCGGCGACATGTCTCGAAAACTCGAAAACGTGAAACCCGGCGATGCTGGGGGCTGCTCCTCGAAGAGGTTCGACCGTCGACGGTCCGACGGTAAAGTAAAGTGTCAGCAAAAACGAAATTGAGCTTATCTGTAAATGCATCGGCGGGAGTTCGTCCAGACTGAAGACGTCCTGTGCTCGCCGGCGACTTGATGCAATCGTGCAGTCGTCAAATTAGCGACATTCGAAAAACTTCCCAGATAACTACTACGAAAAGTCCCAAACGAAAGGCCAAACCAAAACAAAAAAAAGGGAAAATAAAAATAAAACAGAACCTCGGGAGCCTGTAGCCTGGACCGTGCGCATTTTTTTTCCTGCCACAGAACCCACCAGAGATCTGTCACAGGCCCAAAGATCGAGGAAAAAACCAAACCAAGCCGAAAAAATAAAATAAAAACAAAACCGAAGGAAACAAAGCTTTTGGTCCACGATCATTGAGTCCGTTCTACGTGATTTATTTGCTGCCTCAATTGAATTGTTTTGTGGCTGTGTGTGGATCCAGCCTCGACTGGGTCTTCGGGATTCTCCAGCTTCCGCGGAGCACCTACTTTCGCATAGTCAATCAGCAATGCGATTTCTATGACTTGATTGACATTTCATGAGCCGGCCACGGACATCCATTTGCCGCGGTCGCCGCCAGTCGCCAGGAAAATAAAATAAAAATAAACTAAAATAAGGCCAGAGAACAATGGATGTGTGGCAGACAAAGGAGCGAAGCCAGTAAGCGCGTCAAAGTCATTGAGACGATCATCCCGACTGATGATCCGCTGCTGACAATTCCCAAAACGACAAACTCAGGCGCCATGTTAACCACCAAGAAGTCCGGCAGACAATCGCCTCGCCTGGCTGACGAAGATGGATTCCTGATTGACTCTGGCCCGGCCTCCACCATTACCATTGTGTTGCTCCAGAGTCTCTCCACGTTCCACCACGTTTGATCCGAACGGTACGGAATTGATCTCAGACGATTACAATCGCCCAGGAAGGCGATTGCCAACGTTTTGCATTTTATTAAACACGATCCTTTTGATTATTACGCCCCGTTTTGATGGCCCCGGATCTCGATCTGCGATATCGGTTTGATGGAGGTCATTGCTGCTTTATTTGGACATGCAACTTGTCACGTTTAATGGCATGGACCCAAGGAATAGCGTGTGTGCGGGTCCCTACACTTGGAAAATAAATTATGGGTATTTTTAATGGGGCTTTCTATTCTTCTATACACTTGCAAAATGTATTTAGCGTTTGATTGAGCAAAAAATTTAGGATCGGAAAAAATTTGGAAATTTAATATCAGGAATTTAAAAAGTTACATTACAGTTTAAAGGAATATTATTATTTGTTTCTTTAAATGAAAAATAATAATATTTAATCAGCATTAAGCAAATTAACGATAAAAATGAACTCGATAGAGAGAAACTGATCTCTTTTTAATGATTATAAGTACTTTATTCCTGTTAATCTTCGAGTTTAATGAATTGGTATCCTTTTTTTAGCTTATTACTTGCATTCCAAGATTTTGGGTTTTATATTCTTTTTTCTGAGTGCTCAAATATATCGCCCCAGTGTGTGAGGTAAACGGCAAAGCAATCAACGCCGATCCCAGCCAAACCGAACGTATGTATATTGATTAGCTTTCGCCTTGGGAGAATCCGTGTTCCTGTCGCAGGCAGTGCCACCGTTCCATGTACTAGCGCCAGCTACCGATTCCTGATTCCCGCTATTCCCGATCCCCGATCCCAGTCTCAGTTCCAGTCCCAATCCCAGTCCCAGTCCCAGTCCCATATTCATTCCCATTCCCATTCCGGATGCCTGTCAGCACCAGAGGGCCCTGCAAATTTGTCAATACGTATATGCCAGCGATGCGCAGAGGGCTCGCCGGGTCATAAATTGTGCAAAATAAATATGAATAATACCGAACGCTGGCCACCGCCACGTACCCTTTGCTCCTCATCCGATCCTACGAGATCCAGAAATCGCCAGCGGCGGCGACCGGGAGAAGGAAGCTGGGATGGGAACCCCACACATTGTTCCGTATACACCTCGGACAAAAGGAGGTGTTGCCTGGTTGTTATGAGTTTTTAAATCCGACTAAGCCCACTCGCCAACATTTATTCGAATTTAATCGATTTTTCAAATTGACTCCGCGCACTCGCCGAGAGAGGGACGCCGCCGTGTAGTGTAAACCCAGTACAGAAATCGCTGACCGCCCATCGGTCCGCCCATATTGGTATTGCTTGTTTGTTTATTTATTTTTCTTATTGTTGTTGTACATTTACTTCTGGGAGATAAAAAATAAACAATTATTTATTGCCCCTATCCTGTGGAGTCAGAGTTTTTGCCCTGCAAAAGCGATGCCTATTCTTCGACTGTGGCCCAAAAAGTAATTAATTCGCTAGGATGGAACGCGTTGAAAATGTACAAATGAAGGGTTAATTATTTGGTAGATCGTTAAATAAAGTTATATATCTCACATCGGAATGAGAAGGAAATTTGTTTAAATTTTATTTCCAGTTTTTATTGTTGGTTTTTCAGTTTACAATTTACAAAGCTATGTTGCTTTGATTAAGAATAGGTTTAGACTTTCAAAGATCTGGTTTATTTCTACCAATAAATATATCTTAAATTAAAAGAAACCCCTTATCCGCTTTTGTGACTGGGTTAAAGATTTACCCTGCCCCAACACAATTATATAATAGTTTGAAACAATTGAAGTGGGACTTATGCCTGGGCTCACTCTCCTCCAGAGGAAAGGGTGTTAAATTGAACAGGGGACTCGTGCATAATTAATGAGGGAACCAAGGCAGGTGTGCTGGATGCGTAGGACGACAGGCAGCCGTTGCTGCTGTCAAACATGATGACAAAAGATTACAATTCGCAACTTGTGGCAGTTGCTGCCGACCCAAGATTTCCGATGTTAGACTGGCAGGCAGGCAACATGCTTAAAAATTTACATAAAACTTCTGATAATAGTTTTCCCTGCGCCCTGTGGGATTGCTGCTGTTGCTCCTCCTACTCCTCCCACTCCCACTCCCGCTCCTGCTCCTTGGTTCTGGGTCCATCCTGGGTTCGCACGTTACCTAAAATCCTGGGACTGATGCTGCGATAGCGACATCATAAATTACGAAACTAAACTTTGTGCGAACGGGACGAATGCAGATGGAGAGCTGATGATGAGGACGATGGGACTGGAGCTGAGACCCGGGGTCTCCAGACTAAAGCTGGGGCTGGGATTGGGTTTAAAAAAAAAAAATAAGAAAAAAGAAAGACATGCAACGGGTCGCGATCGCACAGACTCCTCTCCGAAGCAGAAAGAAACCTCTGCAAAAATAAAAGCCATGGTACATTTTTGGGCTGAGTGCAATTGCTTGTCAAACAGAAAAAGGTTACGTTGCCCAAAAAGCCAAAAAATAAGAAAATCAAGAGCGCAGAAGGTTGAACTGGTCAACTATGCAAAGAACTCTGGACCGGAAAATGGTCAAGGAAATAATCGAACATCAATTAACACGATTTATAAGTTTTGGGTTATTTACGGAGGGGTTGAACTTATTTTTTTGTATCTTTTATTGAATCAGCAGATCATTTTACTTCCTTTTTGTATAAAAGTCACACCAAACAAAATAATAAATATATAAAGAAATGGCTAGTTCATTTTTTAAATGTTATAGAAAATATTTCCCTAAATGTTTCAATTAGCCAAAATCAATTAAAATCAGTTTCCGAAACCTCTCCTAAATTGCCACCATTTTTCAGTTAATCATTGAGGCAAGCGTTAATCTCGGTTGCTTTATTTAAGCATTCGCCAATTACTCAATGGCCGCTTTATCGGGAATTCAATAATTAATTAGCAAAATTAACAAACGATTACGGAGTCGTGGACGGCGGCGGCGGTGGAGCCCACGATTCGCGAAAGGAGCCAAAGGAGTCGCGACGGCCGCGAATAACAAAATTCTGTTAGTCACGCATGCTAATCTTCGTGTTGTCTCAAAAACTGGCAACTGGTGAAGTTGGCAGCACAAGTTGCAAGTTACCAGTTGCCAACCTTAAAGGCGGCAGCAGCGGAAACGACAAGGCCAGCAGCAGCGGCCACCACCGTCGTCGACGGCTGCTTCTGCGGCTGCAACCTGGTTCATGAGCGGAGGAGAATGGTGGATGGAGAATGGAGGCCAGAGGATGGAGACTGGAGGATCCACCACGCTATCGATACTGCATTGTTAGGGCCCGAAACAAATGATTATGGCGGGGCCTATTTGGGGGTAATCGTGTCGTCTGGGCAGGAGCCACCAGTCTCTCTCTCTCGCTCTGATCTTCGGCAGGGTCCCTCTCGTGAGCCTGTGTTGGGTCCTTTTCGGAGCCCAATTGCTGCCGCCGCCGCGGCTTTACTATATGCCTAGAATAATTAAAGACGCTGCCACGTTTTTGGGTTAATTATGCTTGCGGCTGGGCCAAAAGGGAGACACTGAGACAAACTAGGGATTAAGGGGATTGATTCAGGGTTTATTTTGTTACAGAAAACATACGTTCAATGCTAAAATAATCTCTCAATTAATATAAACCAATTGAAAATTAATAATAAACATTTAAGTTAATTATTTAAATTAACTCAACAAAAGCAATTGCTAGTTTATATTCTTTTTATAAATTTAATAACAGAGGCAATAGTCTTTGTAACTTATTTATTTACTTTTAAAACACTGTACTATCTAAAACTAGAATCCATTTCCACTTCATTGAAATGTTTTCTGCTGAAAGGTTTAAATCTTTTAAGAAACCCTTTTAGGGACTCGCAGCTATTTCTCTTTCTGTGCTTGGCCCCTTGTTCAGTGGCTCAAATTAAATACGCCATTTAATAAATATGGTGGCCATTATCGGATAAGCTTCTGGATCTTTTACTTAAACATGTCACTTCGCATTAATCTGGACTCTGTCCGGGGGCCGGTAAAATCTGGCAACAGGTAAAGGAATGGAGGAGAACGGATCCAGTCTGGGGGCCACACGCAGCGCCTGATGTTGTGATGTGATGTTCGCATGCGCAACGCCAGTGGCTGACCTGATGGACTGGACGGGTCTCTGGCTTGGTCTGTGCCCCGGTCTGGCTCACCTCGAACCGCGAGACCAGGCCTGGGATCTGGGATCTGGCATCTCCGATCTGCGGCCCGAGGTCTGGGGCCTGCCACAGAATCGAGATTATCATAAATAATGTGGAGTAACAGTTCCACGCGCGCTCTCAGCTACTAGGACGGCCATGCCCATTTGTTGCACGTTCCGCGTCCGCGGTTGATTTCCCAGAAAGGATGAGGAGATGAGGTCACTGTGGCCCGCTCTGTCTTAATGACGTCTAATTTGTCATCGTTGAGGAACTAATTTTTTAGCCCGCTGATATAAGCCCAATAGAGCGCTACCTGTCTTGAGAACACGAACGGGGTCCGAACCGAGCCGAGTTGAGATTTCTGCGTAAGTTACGAAACTGCGGTGGGACCCTTGGCTTGGGCCTTAGCTGGGGTATTGGCCCAGTACTATATACCATATATATGTATATGTATATCTTGGCGATGGAGACGCATTTACATACCCATAGTTCGTGGAATATCAAGTATTTCCATTTAGTTGCTTAAAAGGAAACCCAAAACCAAAACCAAAACCCAGCCCGCGATAAGATAAAGCTGTTTTTTGTTTTGTTTTTCGCTTAAACAAAATTTTCTCTGTAATTTTAAAAGGGCCTCTGGTGGTAAAAATTTAAAATGCGCTGTGAAATCTATCTGGTCTGTGTAATTTGACAATTTATTTTATGATGATGCAGCCACCGCAACTAATTTAAATTTTTGGCTACAAAATGAAAACATTATATTCAAATTACGCATTTATAAATTTCAGATTTCTCAGAAGGATGGTTTTGTAGGGTTTAACGTTGTTGTTTAAACCCTTTTTTGACTTGGTTTAATGGTATTTAAAGCTGATAGTATTAATAAGTATAATTTACAAGGCTTTTAAAGTCATAACTTGAAGGGTCCTACAGTAGAATTATTCAATTTAACTTTTAAAAGGGCTTAATTAAAATTGGGATTTCATAAGAAACAAGAACTACACTTATTTGTATTACATAAATTTAAATAAATTACTTTTCAAAACAAAGTTATTTTATTTGTTATGTTTATAATCTCTATTATTTCAATGATCTATGAAAAATTATAGAAAGCTCATAAACTATCAAGCATAATTTGTAGCAACGGACTGTATTTAGATACGCAAACCTTCTCTTAACATGACTTTTAAAAATATTTCATAAATGTCTAAAGAAGTTATCTCAAAATGCCAAGGCAAACCTTGAGAGACTGAGAAAAACATTTGCTGTGTGTTGACTTATCTTGAAACTGAAGGTTAATAGTCAAGAGTATATTCCCCCAAGATGTAAAAAAAAACGCAAAAATATATTTGAAATAATATAAATATTTTTTTAAGATTGCAAACGATATATTAAATAAATTTATTAAATTATTCGACCATTGATATTGATATAGTTAAATCGATAGATCACTCATTCGAGACAGTTCAGGCTCTAGATAAATTATGACATAATATATTATTTATTTTAAAATTAATCCGTGTTTAAAATGTATTAAATCCCATTTGTTAAATGCAGTATTTAAAGCCTAAATGCAGCTCCATTTTGGGGCATTACTATCGGCCGTGTTCTGGATAGGAAAAACAAGATACACCCCGCCGCAAATTGGCTAAGCGGCGGCGGGCAATGGAGGCAGGAGAGAGGTGCATGTTCTACCGATTAACATATCCGGCGCTTATACCTGTGCACATTTGTACATAGCCGCAAACATTCAGTTTGCTTTTATATATGCGAATGGTATGACTGCCTCTTTTTGTTGTGCTTTTTTGTAGCGTCTGCCTAGCGCCATCTGATTGTCTGGCTGCATGTTCGCCGGCCATATTAATAATTTTCGAGGCGCTTTTTTTGATTTAGGGAGCATTTAAAGCGTGAACGACTGCATCAATAATTTCGCTTGCAATTTTATTGTGCATAAATTTCATTAATTTATAATTTTGGCCGTTGCCGGGCTGCTGCGGCTAACATCCGACCCGCTGATCGCAGTTCGCAGTTCGCTGTTTGTTGCCGGTTTGCTGTTGCTGTTTTTTTTTTCTGTTTCTTGTGATTTCTGCTGCCTGCTGCCTCCGCGCGGAGCATGGAGCATGTTGCGCCAATGTGTTGCGCGGTCCGTCGACTGGGGCATAAATTATTTTCCGTAGTTTTGGCAGGCGCCCGATGACCGCGCGCTGCGTAGATCTCGCGATTTCGCGATTGCGCATGAGGTGAGGGTTATTCATTTGCCTGCGTAGTGGACGTGGACGGACTCCATCCCCAGCACCACCGCCAGCATCAGCACGAAGCTTCAGCTTCAGCTCCAACTCCAACTCCAGCCACGTCTCGTTTCCATCTTCGCCTCACATCTCTAGGGCCTCAGCTCCTCTTCGGCACAAATCTGTGACCGCCTGTGCCGAATCCCAGGCACTGTGCAAAAAACTAGAGACTTGTATTCATTCATTTTTGCCTAAAAATTAGCAGGCTCTGAAGTATTAATATGTATATCGAAAAGAAAAGTAGCATAAAGTAATAAATTGAAAAGATTACTTCCCTAATATCATAACGAATATATCATGAAGATTTATGTATAAATCTAAATTTGAAATATCGAATTTGAAGTTAAAAAATATCGATGTTACCAAACCTTTTTTAAAATTACAAACCAATCAAGACCGAAATTGATTTAATATATAAAAAATAGATTAATCACAACGTTAAAACATCAAAATTCGATTCTGTATAGATATATCCTTAGTTTCTGTTATCCCTAGCTAAGGTTACAATTGTTTCAGTTTCCTTTTTCCCTGCTTAGGTGCACTTTCTGTGAAAACATTTACGCTTTACGGTGTCTTAACCTGAGAGGGGTTAATTAATTTCTTTTTTTTTTTTTCATAATCGAATACTTTTGGCAAACATATTTCTTATTTTTATTTTTAATAACCCATACAATATTTCTCTCAGTGCTCACACACATTACTGATGTGGCTGTAGAAGGAGTATCTGGCAGTTGTTTGCCGGCTGGGAAGTTGTGGACGTTGTTGTCGGATGCTGGGGCGAAGAAGCTGCAGGCTTTCATTGAGGAACTCGCGATTATGCTCGGACTTAGGCTTATGCTGGTTGTATTCCTACTCCGACGCGGACTCATCGAGCTCGGGATTCGGACTCGCATTTGTACGAGTATTTTTGGCCGGATCTGAGAGGTCCGAGAGTCCTGCAAGCAACGAAGGCCAGGCGGGCAGGCGGCGAACCCGGCATGTCGCCTGCAAATGTCTTCGGTTTCTGGCCGCGCAGTTAATTATAAACGCTTGGACATTTTCGCTTGACTTGGTGCAGCCCAGCTCCTCGCCTCGCTGCGCCGAGTCTCGGTTTGTTTTCATTTCCAGATGCAGATTACATTATGATTTATGCAAAATAGTAAATGCGTCTGATGGCAACATGCGCCAGCTGCCAGACACGAACTCGGGGTTCCTCATTGGCCCCATGTTCGAGTGCAGCCATCGCGATCGGTTTGCAATCGGAATTGGATTTGGAATAGGTGGAGTAGGGATAGGAAATATCGGAATTAGAGGACGGACAGCCAATGCCGAATAACCAAATAGGAGCAGGAGCTGGAGCTGCAGCAGGAGGAGTATTTAGCATCCCCGCGAATTTATTCGAGGCCAATCGTAAAGCAGCGTCCTCCACTGGCCACCAATAAATCAGGAGCGCCATGAAGCGGCCTCGTAAAAGTGCTTAAATTAATCATCCCGAATGTGTGTCCCAGGGTTTACGATCCGGCCCCGTGGGGCGTCGCCCCGAGGGAGCAACAGGTTGCCCCCGCTAAGCGCCATCCATCCCGATCATAGGCACCATAAACTTGGCCCTAACTGCCCTCGGGATGGCTGGCATTTTGCATAACGAGACATGTATGTCCGGCTGGCACTATCTGTGTATCTGTATCGGCATCTGAACTTGTATCTGCATCTGCATCGGCTTGAGAACAACCAAGCCCTGTCGTCGCCGGAATGTCCAAGAGGAAATGGCCAAGGCGCTTTATTAAATACTCACTTTGATTTACTGGTCCGGCCCGGACAAACGGAAAATTGCACATGAAATTGCATTGTTATTACATGTTTGGGTCAGCGCAAATTAAATTCCATATATACCCTATATATTCCATATAGAAAAGCAATCTGCCACGGCCCGGCGTCGAGTGTATTTATTTTACAGAGATCGCGTACGTGACAAGATGGCCGGGACAAGATGTTTAACAGCGAAAATGTGGTGCAAGTTTCCTGAAAGAAGAAGGCATCCAGGATAGGGACAGCTCTCTGGTCTCTGGGCTACCCGAAATGCACTCAGAATCGCTATTAAATTAGTTTAGTGGCATTTAACTTAATCGCCTACAAGGGAGTTAAAATTTCCCGGGTTCGGTGTGTTGTGGTGTCTGCCTGGTTTCTCGGTTTCTTGGTTTCCAGCTCCGAGAGTCTCGAGGCCAAAAATTGGGCGGACGTGATTCGATTTTAAAGAAGCTCCCTGGCCTGATGATGGCAACAAGTGCTTTCGCCTTAATATCTTTGAATAGGCCACTCTCTCGGTGATGGCCCTCTTGGCAGGCAGCACGGCATTAAGGCCTAACTGCTCACGTCATCACCCAGCGCATAGCCGATCCAGTCAAGACACCGATACCCGCATTGGCCAAATTGAGTTGTGCATCAAAAAAGCGACGGGTCCCCGGGGAAAAGTGCAACTGAACTGCATCGTGATGTCAGCAATGTGATACTGCTGCAGCTCCGTCTCCTCCAGGTTCTTCTCATCGCGCTCCTCCGATACCGATATTCCTGATGCGTATTGCCTGCTTAGTCCCATATTCTTTGCATAAATCTCACCGATGTCCCCGCTCCAAGGACCAGGGCTTGTAATTAAATTGCGACACGAGGCAGCTAATGGCGCCACAACATAGATTCGCAGGCAAACAAGCAGCCGGCATATGCATACAGACATGCACTGGGGAAAAATAATGAATAAGAGATTGGAAAAAATATTATAGCTTCGAAACAAATAATCAAATTCATCCAGGAATGCCAAAGAATTATCTTTTTAATGGTTTCTAAAATAATTTATCCTGATTTCAGGGCTTACAATATTGAAAAGCAAGCTCAACTACACGAAATGCTGAACCTTAATATTTGTTTAAAAAGTTTGGTTGATCTCTAAACTAGCAAACAAAGTCTTTCTTAAAAGATTTTACGAACAAGGATAGAGTAGGGATACTAAAACACTTCTTCAATTTTCCAGTAGTTTTATTTGTAAACTTTTTCGCCTAGTGCACTCCCAGAAAGCCGGCCAGCAAGATGCTCATGACAAAGCGACGGGGACACGACCTCAGCGTACAGGGCACGTTTCTCAATGAAATTCCAGACCGCTCTCGTCGAGCGTTTCTGTGTGTTCCAGCGTTGTCTGCCCCGGTCATCAAATATCGGACTGGGAACTGGCGCTGGCGCTGTAGCTGGAGTCGGAGTCGGAGTCGGATGAAGTCGGAGATGGGAGCCACAAAAAGTACTATGCTACTTGGGCGGCGGCGACACGAAATGAGCGGCGGCAGTAGCCACCGCGGTTAATTAATTCTGCATGAAATTTAAGGCTTTTCTTATTTTTTGCTGAACCATACATATATGGCGAGTCATTGTCGCCGATGAGACGCTGGCCAGGATGTTGGCCACGTTGCTGCACGTACACAGTCTGTGGATCTGGATCTGTATCTGTATCTGCTTGTGGATGTGGATGTGGATGTGGATGTGTCCCCAGTGCTTGCTAATCAGCCGCACCTCATCACAGACGGGGCAAATCAAGTCATTAAGTTTAACCAGAGTGCCAAATGGAGCAAATAATGTGGCCAGCGGCGTCCTCGGCGTAGTTGAGATGCGCCTTGTCGTCTTGGGGGTTCGGCGCAGTAAAAAATCTCTCAATTAGTCAAACAATTAAATCAGCTATCGATCCCAACTTGAACTGATTCTCCATGCAGTCTTTACGCATTTATTTATGCTCTTCATTTCACAGGCTTTTCCAGGGCAGAAAAAATGGTAAAATGATGAGGCAAGTAGCCTCACATCTTAATTGTCTCTAGAAGGGAAAAAGGAAAACAAAAAGGGGAGAAATCTGAACTGGAAATGGTTAATCAAAATAAGAATAAGAAATTTATTAAATTACATACATAAAATATTAATATTTAACTTATAAGGATTGTTTTCTATTTTTAAAAACCAAGATACTAATATATATTTCCTTTCTTTTTACTTTCAGTGTCCAGCCACGGTAAGTTTTATAATCTAGCAAGTTATTCAAAAGTATTTAAGCCTTTTTTGTTTGTAATTTATACAATTTATCCACTATTTGGAGTGCAAAATTTAATGCCAAAATGATTACCAAGCATACAAACCGTTTTCACGTTATAAAACAAAACAATTGACACGTTTAATACTTCTCTTGACGATCGTCAAGGACTTTGCGTTTGTCCAGAAATAAACCTGTTTTAATCGGCATTCACTATCTGCCAAAAACTTTTATATTTTTACCCTAAGGGATGTGTGCTTCCATTGCCACATATTTATTATAAGGGTATATTTTGCAATTATCTTTCAGTTATTCGTGTAAATTCAAAAGGGGTAACCCCGTAGATGTTTCATACGTTAAATACATAATTTAAGGTCTTTTATCAGTAGAGAAAATCTAGGTTTTATTATTAGATGAAGAGAACAAGGAATTTTTGCTTAAATATGTGGTTAAAAAATAGTTCTAAAACCAAGTAAAGGATGAACCATTTAATTTTAATTAGTTTCTGTTATTTAATTTAAATAAATCGAAAAACTAGTTGACTAGTCAGCAACCTTAGCTTATAAAAACAAATACAATGTACTCCTTTGTGTTAACATTTTTCAACAATTGTAAGAACGTGCTCGCTGTTATGTTGTTAATAGTTATTGTCTCGGACAATATAAATGCACGAGCTGTTAAATGTCGCCAATGGCAAGGACTGTAGCACTATAAATACATTTTAAAAAAAAACGGGAAAAACAATAATTTAGCTTAACAACTTAATAACAAAACAGCACTCTGCTCCCGATCACCTGTTGGCCAACCGATCGTCACGAGGCTCGAGAGGAACCCTCATCGCATCAGCGACTACTGTGCAACAGCAGCAAAAATATAAAAAAAAAATATGGAGAGAAAAAAAGGAAACCTAAGCCCGGTCTTGGTCGCAGTTATGAGTTTCCACCTGTTCGCGAATTTATTGATTGCCACATTGACAAATGAGCCACCCTGCTGTTATAAAACCAATTAAAGGAAGGGTCCGTTTGCATGCCCATCTCCTGCTCCTGCCACGTCTCCGGCTCACTGGGATATTACGAATAAATTAGGTCTGGTGAGAATTAATTGGACAGTCCACTGGGCCACCGGACACTCATTCGGTGTGATATATAAATCATGGCAGCAAATGCGGCAATAACAGGATTATCCAGCCTCGAATTAATTTGGCTTAGCGAACGAAAGTGCGTCCGCAGAAGTCGAAATGCGTCAGAATCCTGCCAACTTACACTGAGAAAATGGGAGCCAAGCCTTCTTTAATTTAATTTTTAATTAAAAAGCACCTAATTGTAATTGTAATTTTTAAATCTTTTATTTTTTTCAAGATAAGTTCACATTTTAAATGTATGCCTAAATATGAATTAATTTTTTTGAGAAATAGTTTAATTTTTGGCAAGTGTACTAATTAGAGACACACTCTCAGAGATGGCCAATAAGCAGGAGCAGAGCCAGTGTCAGTGGCCAGTGGCCAGGAAAGAGCACCTGCCAAAGCGGTCGACGCATCATTAATAATTCCGAGGGAGCGGCTAAGTCAGCCGCACGCATAATAACCACGATTAAAGCAAACAAGGCTCATTGTCGGTTAAATGACAAGTTTTGACAACTTGTGAAACGACAAAAGTGGTGGTCACTGGTCGGTCGATCGGCACCCGGGAGCAGGAACGAGGGTATATCTCCTCTCTTGCGCCTCTGTTGTCTCCTGTGGCAGCGACCCAGTTAAATTAATAATCCGCATAATTGGAGAACTTAACTCGGGCAGCGGGAAAGAGAAAGGACACTGGGTGACGACAAAAAGAGCGTTATTTGCTTTGCGCTTAATATATCATTTAGATTGTTTGTCGCAGATAAAAACGCTGTGAAGACTTTTGGCTGTCATTATTATTATTGTTGCTCTGTTTGTTATTGTTATTATTGTTTCACTTTATCGTGTTTATGGCCGGGTGATTATTGCTGTTCGCTTGTAAGGTTTGTTAGCTCGATTCTATACGGACTTGCGTGGCAATTAGACTTTGAGTTGTCGATTTGGTCGGTCAGCTCTATATTGATTTAGAGGCCACCAATTACTGCCAAAGGACAGTGGCATAAATAGAAAATAATTGTCGCTGTTTCACAATTATGTCCCCATTGGATTGTTGTCTGGATTTTGATCACTCTGGGAACTCACACACCTTTCGCTGGACATATGATAGCTCTTGGGTAGATAGTATAATTGGAGTCTTAAATAGCCGTGTGGCTCATATTATTTTCTCTTTTGATTAAAATCATTTAATTGGGGTAAGGGTTTCGGAATTAATATTTTTCTAGAGTTCAAATTGGGGAACGGTTTAAAAAGGCAACCTATAAAGGATAAGGATTGCACACTTATCAATCAACACATTAAATAAACTGGTTTATTTATTCTTTAAAAGCTTTAGAAACTTTTTTAAACAAAAATTGTTAATTTTTTCTACTATATATTATTATTATTCCCAACTGGTTATAGGTGTTACCTAGTGGTAACCTCGCTTATTGTCAAAGCCTTTGAGCATTGGTTTTGTAATGAATCTGTGATTGGTAATTGTGACAATCTTCTGTCACACCACATTTAATTACTATTTTCACTTCTAATGCTTTCTTTTTCGGCAATTTACAACCTTGTACTGGCGACATTCACCGATCGGAAATGAAAACAGGGCGTAAGTATATAAAACAAGAGCTATTCTAATATGTAACTAACTTGGAAAACAAACACAAATTAAACTCTCATTAAGGAACACCAGGAACATGACTCTGTTTCGAGATTGCCTAGGTCTTGACAGTGAGTGCACCTTTAATGATAAATTAATTTGGCGAGTAATCTCCAGAGCAATGTGCTACCGCTGCCAGGGCGATCGGTCGGTGGCTCTGATCCGTGGGCAATTACGGCGGAGAACACAGCCAGGGAGTTGTAATTATAACCAGAGCAGCAGCGGCAGCACCAGAAGCAGCCATGTTAAACATGACAGTATTCGTGTCCTGGCGATCCATCAAAATGACAGCTTCTGGGGTCTGTCAAGCGATTCCCGCCGCCTTATCAGCGCAATATCGAATTTCGATCAAAAAACGCCTCCGAGCGACGGGGCCCTGTCGGGAGACACACAACAACCGCTCGACTTTTGGCGCTAAACGTACATCCGACCAAGTCGGAACCAACACTCTCCACTCCACTCCAGAGATCGCCCAGAGCCAGCCCGCATTCCAGTTTCCTGACCCTCATTATCATACATAGTTGGCACCATTAGGGCTTTTGGCACGGGCACAGGAGCAAGGACACTCGCTGGTATGACTAGCCGCAGTTACGTTGCAAAGGACGCGATATCCATCTGCCAGAAAAATGAAATGGAAATAAAAAAAATTGAAGAAGGGTTGTAATTGCCGTTGAAGCCGTTGGCCAAGCCGATGTATTATTAACTTGTTAAGCGAAAATGGCACATATACGAGTATTATGCACTTGCCTGCCTGCCTGCCTGCCTGCCTGCCAAGCCTTATCCAAATCCTGTGAGCGAGCAGGATCCAGTGTCCTTTTTTGTGCTGACATTCCTCAATTTGTGTCTGTTTTCCAAGTTGTTTTTTGGCACTTTGTCGTGGTCTTAATTTTATTAATTGTATGTTTTCTATCTTTCTTTTTTTTTCATGTTTCCTTGAATGTTACGGAATGCAGTATGTAAGTAAAACATTATTTTATTATTTTTAATATTTCTTATTATTCTGAAATGAGCAAAGCTAACTTTTACGGTTAAGGGAATTTAAATTGTTGGTTTCTTAGAGGTATTTTTTAATTTCCTGAGCTAATCCCAAAATAATTATTTAAAAAATAATTTATAAACACCTTAAGTTTATAGGAATTTTAAAAGCATTTAAAAATCATTATAAGAATTCAGTAAAATCAAGGAATAAGCTTATCTATACACCATATCGTGGGATCCAAAAAATAAAATATATACCGCCTTGAAAAGGCGAATTAAACACCTCCAAAGGGAAGGAGCATCGACGGAGTGTAAGGTGAAACCGAGGACACTGCGTCAAATATGCGCAACATCCTTTTATGATCATGAAGCAATAACGGATCAGCAACACGGTTAAATGTCGCACGACCTAGCTAGGTATCGGAATCTGTGCTCCTGGAATTTCTGCTGGCTACACTGCGAAGGATGGATTCCACGACGGATCCGCAGATCCGGAGGAGAAGCAAATCGCTCTGTTTGCCGGCCTGCCTGCCTGCCTGTGCCGCGTGTGTGCCAATGCCAGTGCCAGTGCCAATACAATGCCACAGCTGAACGAGACACAAGAATTTATGGCATTTCACTTTCAAAGACACAAAATTCCTGTCCCTTGCCACCATTAATGGAATGGACAATAAATTTAAACGTGCAGACGGACAACGTGCCATATGTAAAAAGGCTCAGAGACACACTGTAGCGGCAAAACTTCCCGAAATGGCTCAAATCGCTACGATCCGCCGTCTCCTCTCTGCTCTGTCCTGGCCTGCTCCGGCTCCTGCTCCTGCTCCTCCCAAGGAATTGCGCGTGAGACGATTTGTAAGCCCGAAACCGGTCGCCTTTTTAAGCCTTTCAGCATCTGCCTGTCCAGCCTGTCCACTAACAAGGCGATAATCCATGGACAATGCCGATTTCGATGCTGATCTCAGCCCTTTTATAATTAAACTTATGACAAAAATTTTAGAAATTTTATTTATAATATAAATTCGTGATATTCTGAAAGTAAAGTAAAATATAAACTGCTACAGTGGTTGTTATCTATTAATAAACTTTCAAAATCTAAGCTAATTTACTTAATTGTTCTGTTACCGCCACCCTGTCGTATCACCCCTGGAGAATTTAATTCCCCTTATCTAATTCGAGACAAAAAATGCGCTAATTGAATAGAGACGAGTCGACAGTATCACTGCAGCCAAATTATACCCACATTCCGCCGCTCACCTGAGTGCTCCCAGCTGCCAGCTCCCAGCTTTCAGCTACCAACTGGCAGCTCCCGGCCGTGATCATTGGTTTGGCGAAAGACAATGGACGAGATTAAATGCCAGGCTGGGCAGATTAAGATGCATCGACAGCAATAACTACGTCAGCAGCAGCAGCAGCAGCAGCAGGAGCAGTAGGAGCTGAACCTGAAGCTATAGCAGGCAGCATCGCGCATCTTAAACGGGAGACACGAAACAAATTTCCCTTGAAAAGAATTACATACCGATCGCCGATCGCTGGCCAGACTATGGGAATTGACTTGAAACTCTATTTGTTCGAAACCGAGCGAGTCCAGAAAGTGACCGTCTTCATTGTCAACACATGGGCGATGCGATACGATGCGATGCGATGGGATGCCCGCTTACGTGGGCTGCAGTGCGGCGGCAAACAATTCTATAGAAAATCAGACATGCACCGCCGTAGCCGTTGCACTGGTGGCGATCTGCCCAAGATCTGCCGGCGATTCAGCCAGTCTCAGTCTCAGTCCCAGTTCCCCCGACCGGGAACCTTATCGCTGCCCAACGAATCGTTTTGCCATACTAAATTATTATGTTAACATGAAAATAATTGAGGCAACAGGCATTCGACGGTGGCTGGCCAATTTATTTATATCGCTAAATCTCGGTTACGGAGAGTCGTCCGTGGATTTGGGTTTTTTCGGGCTCGGCGGCGGTCGCAGAGGCCAATTGATGGCGGTACAAATAGTTCCAGAACTGGGGCAACCGCAACGGGCTTGGATGACAACACCAGAGACCGGTGGCTACTGTTCCAGATAGCGTGTCTCAAATAAATCCCTCAAAATGATAGGAACACAAGGCCTTGTTTTCGAATTTGTAATAAGTCACAAATTAAAAAAAATATATATAATCTACATAATTATAGAAGCTAATTATTATTACAAAACATTAAACATTATTAGTATTCATTTTGCTGGCAATCTACCCAACATTTAATAGCTTTAAATTATTGTGTCGCTGAATTTGCACTTCAGAATTTTAAGTCTAATTCAAATCGTCAAAATCAGACAATAAATAATTAACATATATAAAATATAATATTTTCTATTTTCCTTTTCTATAAATCTATACTTTTTATGATTATTTCTGATGATTAAAATATAAAAATATTTTACCTTTCAGACCGCCTTACACTGGGCCGCCAAGCATGGTAATGAGGATGTGGTCAAGCTAATTGCCGGCACCTATAAGGCCGATGTTAATGCCAGAACGGTAAGCTATAATCAGAGTTTTGCAAGCGTGTTAACTTGAACGATTTTAATATAACATTTATTCCATGTACTCGCTTCTATCGCCAACTGTGGACGCCGTAGAACGGGGTGAGTGATATGTAAATCTATTGGGGCAATTTTAATAATAGACGAGGAACCGACTTATTGGCTTGTCCCAGTCGCGCGTAAATGTGCGTCACATGTCACACGGCGTGCTGGAAATGTATCGTGTAACCCTTTCCCCGGAGGTTTTAAGACCCGAGAGTGGCGAGCAGGCTGTGACAAATCATGACGAGCATATCCAATCCGAGCCTCGCCAGCCTGTCACCTCCGTTCTGATTTCGAATCCATCTAATCCTTTCGCTTGTGCATTCAAGTTTACACAAATTTTAAATTGAACGCCGCTTTGTTCCTGCGAAATTAAAATCACTCAAATGTATTAAAATGTCACATCCACATTTGAAACAAAAACGTGAGCTGATGTCAATCACAGTCCGCAAAATTCGATGCGGTTCTAAACAAAACAATGCCACAAAATGGCAAAACACATGGTTTTATAGAGCGTATGGAACGCATATATAATTTACAAGGGACTGTGAAGAGGTTTTATGTGGTTTTTATTAATATATATAAAAGGGTTACCAACTTTTCCTAAAGAAATGTTACATAGAATTGGGTTTACCCTTGAAAAACTATAAGAAATAATTTATATATTATTTACTACTTTAAATTGTTTATGTTTAGGGATACACACCTCTTCACTTGGCCACCCAATTTGGCAGAGATAATATCTTTGAATTACTCTGGAATGTTTACAGTAAGTATTTAGTAAATTATTGATTATAAAAATAAAACCTGAATTAAGTTCCTATGAAACCTTTAAACACCTTCCCCTAACATTATTCTTACGTATCCCCTTATCTTAATATCTTCCAGAGGCCAATCGTGACATTATGGACTATAGCGGCAACAAGCCCTTGGATTATAGTCGCCAGCGACCGAGTGTCTCGGCCTCCACATGCAGCAGTGAGTATCAAAAGTATTTCATCAATACGGAGGTGAACAACAACTACCAACTGGGATTCATTGAGACGTCACTTGGGAAAGGTGAACTCATCGGTGGGACACTGGGCAGCGCACTAACCCGCGGCAAGAAACGCTCTCAGTTGCTCTATGCCACCGTTAGCGGTGGCTCGGGTGGAGGTGGCGGAGCGGTTTCCCGCTCCCAGTCGATGATGGTGCAGCGACGCTCCAAAAAGCCAGTCGTGCAGGGTCTGTTCAGGTCCGCAGGTCCAGCAGATGAGGGCAGTGATCTGGTGCCCTGCGACCAGGAGGGGGGAGGCCAACCCGTTCCATTTCGTGGCGCCTCCACTCGTCGCAAAGAGAGCTTTCTCCGCAAAACCTTTCGATCAACGGCGGGCGGCGTCGGCATTCGTCGCCAGGCCAAAGATGTTGTTACTACTACTAACCCACCCGAGCATGGTTAATTATTAGATAATCGCTTGTTTTATAATCCTTCACCTGTGTATTTACCCTTTCAAAATTGTGCTAATGTATGTATATAAACGTGCAGGTAACACTTTTAATAATTAATAATAGTTTTAACAGATTTACACACTCTTTTTAATATTGAAACTAGTGAATTTTTTACAAACTAAGAATTTAAGTATTACAGCATGGCCTTATAATGTATTGTTTTAATTTTTACCACGGTGTTTTGATTAATTATTAATTATATCTATGTACATATATCCACAAATAATCGCATGTTTATGAGAGAAGAATATAAACAATAAAATGTATGCACTACGAATGTTGTTAACCAAATGGTGAATATTTTTCTAAACTAATTTGGTAGAAGATCTATTGGCATTAACTAATTAGTGTTTATAAAAAGAATGCGCCTTTAAGTTATAGTAATATAAACTAAATAATTATAAAAACAGACTTTTTTGCAACCAATTTACTGATATCAAAATCATTCAAAGAATCCACCTAAAGGACATTATAATAATTAATATTATTGCCCGCCCATCCCCCACAACTACAACAAAAATTCATTGAAATCGTAGAGTTTACGAACCCTTAAACCGATCTAGTAATTAATATTTAAAATGGGAACCTCTGTCTATTTTCAATACTTGCTGCATGCAGAGATTCAAGCGATGCGATTCAGCGGCGGACTCAACGGTACCTGGAGGCAGGTTGAGAGATTTAACGATCTCGAGTATTATCAAAGCATTAGTGTTGAATAATTTATATATTTTGCTAGCCAACTATGCTTTATTCTTCCGTTTTTTTAGCCTGTAAATATATGCTTTTTGTACTTTATTTGGTAGCTGAGTTTTTATTATAGTTTTTATTTTCGCAAGCATTTAATTGCAAAGCCTGTTTCTTTTGCGAATTTTGGTAAGTTTTCTTTTCTTTTTTAGTTTTGTTATATTTTTTCTCACCGCTTGCATTATCTTAAATTATTTAATAAAATATTATCCAAAGTTATGGCATTTATTTCAGCATTTGCATGTTCATTTGATATGACTACGATTTTTATGACTAATTATTCATATTTATATTTATCTTTTGTTTTCTTTACAGAAATCAAGGCACGCAAAAAGCATGCAAGTAAGTAAACATATAAAATATTGAAAATTTATTAGTAAATAAATCATTTTAAATTATATTTTTTAAGTATATTTTATTAAAAAAAACGTACTAAATTAATTTGTAATAGGAATAATTTGTACGATATTTAAACTGGATTTTCTTAGGCTTGAAATAAAGCAATCCTATTTATGATTTAATTAAAATGTAAAATAATATTTATATTATTTATTTAATATAAATTTTATATTTATTTTCTTCTCTTTTAGTCGAAAAAGATTTGGGCTTCCTGCGGATTGGTTCACTGAATGTCCGGGTAAAGAAGACCACCGAGGCTTTCAGCAATTTCTTGGGAGTGGGCAATGGCAGTGGAGTGGCCCAGATGCCCTATGGCGGGGCAGCGGGAACGGGAGCAGCAAGTCACCCTCACCATCGATCTCGCCGAGCCCCTCATCAGCGTCATCATCACCACGTTGGTACGACACGGAATCGCCATCCGAATCAGAGGGCAGCGATGAGCACACCCTACGCCACGAACGGCGGCGGACTGCCATCGAGGGCGAGTGCTCCCAATAGCCATCGCAACATTTACGAAGGAGTGCACAAGTCGTGGGGATCGGCGGATAATATAACCCAGCGATCGGAGGAGCTAATGCCGCCGCCCAAGTCGGTGGATTACGTCAGCAAGCAGCGGAACAAGTCCTCGAAGCGTTCGTCCTATGCCTCGAATGCCACCGATTCGCCCCGTGACTCCATCTGCTCCTCGAACTCCAGTTCCAATCTGAATGGCGGCTACAGCAGCATGCCCACCACCCCGAACCAGATGCGTGCCCCCAAGGGCATAGTTCCCTCCTTTGCCGCGGACTCCGACTCGGATTCCGCCTGCGGATTCGACTCCAGTTGGTCGGTCAATTGTCGCAACTCTTCCAGCAGCAATCCTTCACAATCCTAATGACCTGAAGAAGCCAGACACCACTTAAAACATTGACCATACATATGTAATCGAAAAAGTATTTGTGTTTCATTTAAACTAACAACTAAACTATATTTTTAGAAGGAAATTTGATGTAAAACCATGTAAGAAAGTGTATTTTTTGGAAATAAAATTTTGAGTTTTGTATTTATAAAAGAAGATTCGTTAGTAACTGAAGAAAACAATGAAAATGGGTGATTTATTAAAGTTTATTATATTAAAAAAATTATTTAACAATTTAAGCAATGCGAATATATCTTGAGGGCATAATAATAATATATTGCATTAATGCATCGATGTTTTTAAAATATATACCAGGAAAGGTATTAAATGGAATATTTTTCGAGAAATTAAAAACACGCACTTACCCAATTATTTGAAAATTTATTTCTTAATACAACTTAAACATAAATTAATCTAAAACTTAAAGTCAAATTTATTTTAAATTTCGGTTACTTGCGCGCGCAATTTGGTTTTAAAACGCGTTAGGACTTGTCTCACCACTGCGTCGATGAGTGTCAACAAGTTTCTGGCATTCAAATTCTCTTCTTCTTCTTCACAACTGATACGAATACACGTGCGGCTAAAATTGTTTGTTGATTTTAATTTAAAACCTAATTAAAACCTGATAAAATGGGCAAGAAGGACAAGAACAAGAAGAAGGGCAAAGGAGCCGAGAAGACGGCCATGAAAACGGACAAGAAGCTGGCGGCCAAGCAAAAGAAAATGCTGGAAAAACTTGGAGAAGTAAGAATAGAGTTACTGCCATGAAAACAAAAATATAACCATTATTTATTAAAAGGCCAACATAGCTGACATCATCCAGTTATTGGAGACCAAGGAGGGAAAAATTCAGACAATCACTGAGAATGTCTGCACGCCACCGAGTCCCCGATCCAATTTTTCGCTGATTGCCCATCCGGAAAAGGAGGAACTCATCATGTTTGGGGGAGAACTCTACACGGGATCAAAGACCACAGTCTACAACGATCTGTACTTTTACAACATAAAGTCTGGAGAGTGGCGGGAGCTGAGATCGCCGGCAGGACCCACGCCTAGGAGCTGCCATCAAATGGTGGCAGTGGCCAGTAACGGAGGAGAACTGTGGGTGAGTTGGTATACTCATAAAATAATTTTAGTTTTTTAATCTAAAATCTGTTTTTTTTTAGATGTTTGGTGGGGAGCATGCCAGTCCCTCGCAGCTGCAGTTTCATCACTACAAGGACCTATGGAAGTTCTCACTCAAGTCGAGGAAATGGGAAAAACTAACTGCGCCCAATGGACCCAGTGCCAGGAGTGGTCACCGCATGACCGTCTCTAAGAAGCGGCTGTTCATATTCGGCGGCTTCCATGATAACAATCAGTCCTATCATTACTTCAACGATCTGCACATCTTCTCCTTGGAGTCTTATCAGTGGCTTAAGGTGGAGATTGCCGGAGCTGTTTTGCCAGCGCCTCGCTCAGGCTGCTGTATGGCCGCTGCTCCGGATGGAAAGATCTTCGTTTGGGGTGGCTACTCAAGGGCCAGCATGAAGAAGGAAGTGGATCGTGGTGTAACGCACACGGACATGTTTGTTTTGAGTCAAGATAGTAAGTCATCTTAATAATCCTTTTCCTATCCATATACTAAGCTCTTTATCTTACGATCCACCCACAGAAAACGCTGGCGATGCGGACAACAAATTCAAGTGGACAGCCGTGAAAGCCGGCGGTTATAAGCCCAAACCGCGCAGTAGCGTGGGCTATACAGTGGCAGCAAATGGCAAGGCTTACTGCTTTGGCGGCGTCATGGACGTCAATGAGGATGATGAAGATGTGGAGGGACAGTTTGGCGATGAGCTGCTAGCCTTCGATTTGACCGCGCAAACGTGGAGATTGCAGGAGATCCAAGCGAAAGCCAGTCCGGCTGAAAAGAAGGAAGAGCCCACCGACGTGGAGATGTCAACAGGCCCTGCCCAGCCCTTAACCACCACAACAGATGGTGTCTTCACTGTGACCGTTGGCGGACCGAGCACCAGCAGCACTCCCTATGTCTCCAACATACCCAGTCTGTTCGGCAAACCCAAGCCCACGAATGTACCCTCGCCGAGAATGAACCCCGGACTGTGCGTTTGCAAGGGAACCCTGTACCTTTTCGGTGGAATTCTGGAAGAGGACGCCAAGCAGTTGACCTACAACGATTTTTACTCCCTGGATCTGCACAAGTTGGAGTGGAAGGTCATAATCCCCAACAACTTGAAGGCCCACGAGTGGGAGGACAGCGACTTGAGCAGCTCCGACGAAGAGTGCAGCAGCCTGGAGGACGAGGACAGCTCCAACAGCTCCGACATGGATACGGATTAATCCAGTTTGAAGTTATTGCAAGTGACTATATAATGTAAATTTGGTTAACAATTCTCTTAAATATAAACAAAATGGAATCTTTTCGAATGTTCAATCACAGCTCCAGGATCTCGGTGAGGATGCGCTGCGTATCCTTGGGCGTATACACCCTATGGCTGATGGTGCGAGGATCGCTGTAGATCTCGTAATCGTTGCCGCCCGGCTCCGTTTTGTCGCCGAAAAAGTGGATCTCCTTGAACTTGTAATGAGCTTCGATATGTCGCAGACAATAGGTCTTGTCCCAGCCGTGCGGAAAGACATCAAAGCTGATCTGGCCACCGATGGAGTACGTGAGATCCACATCGGCGAACTCCTTCTTAAGGTCACTTATCATCTTCTCGCGCACCTTGTGCTCGTTGTCGTAGGCGGCGAACATATTCCGCTCCTCCCGGGAGCACTGGCGTCCAATGGGGCAGACGTTCATCATGCCGTTTCGGAACTCAATGAAGGTTCCCCGCTTGATGGGCAGCTCCAGCTCGGACAGGTAGCGCAGCACAAAGTTGATGAACCGCTGCAAGGTCTTCTCTCCGAGATGCTTGATAATGTTTTGCTTGCCAACCTCCTTGCCACCTTCAATCTGGACGAGCCCATTCTCCGGGAATATAAAGTCGAACTCCGTGAGGATCTTCTGGCCGCTCAGCTGTTCGAACATTTTCTCCAGATCGGACCCACCCACGATTCCGATGGTAGCCCGGGGCTTCACCTTTGAGTAGAAGAACTCCTCGAACTCCGGCGTTACCACTGACCTTGGCATCGTCAGGGTTCCGTCCACGTCGAAGAGCAGAAGGATTTCGTCACGTTTCAGTGTTGCGGTGGTCATCTTTCATGAGAGTAATTGCGCGGAGCCTGGGGTATTTATTATCCAAGCAATTATGCCCACGTATGATTTTTAGATAAAGAATCCAGTAAGCGGCAACGCTGTGGTGAGAAATACCCTAAAGCTTTCGGTTGCACCCGGCTGGACGTGAACTGGTTCCGAAATCAAACTAATTAATGTGTTTTTTTTTCGGAAATTAAATTATAAAATGTTCAAATTAAATTTTGTAAAATAGTAAAGAAATCGAACATTTTTGAAAAAAAAAAATCTAGAAAGTAACGCATCTAAATTTTAACTAATTCTAACAAATTTCTCTGGATTTTCCAATAATTGTTAATAGTATTTGTTCTTAGACAAATACTCTTGATATTGGAAATTGGGCTTCAAAAATTAAATTTTTTTTTATTAATTTAAATACATTTTTTAAGTCGTTTGCTTAGTTCATGCTGTTAAGGGTCAGACAGCTTGGATTCGTTATATATTTTACAGGCTTTAAGTTATGTACATTGTATTGCCAAATCATGTAAACAAAACATACACATATTTGGGTTCTAAGGTGTTCAATTAACGTATTCTAATCGGGATTCTTTACTTCGCCTTAATGTGCTGCAGTTCATCCCGTTTGATTTTGCTGTATTCCTGCAGGGTCTTGTACTTCTCCGTGTTGATCATAGGGTCCACAATTACTGGATATAGGGTCAGGCCTACGGCACCCACAATGCAGGAAACGAAGCCCACAAATCTCCATCCACGTAAAACTGCCATTAAGCTGGGAGAATTATTTTGATTATTATATTTTCGGATTTGTTATTATAAAACACAAAACACCTGGTTGGTTCGCCCGTTAGATGCTAAAAAAGACCATATAAAAGGTCATACTAAAGTGGTGTGTTTGATGTATTTAACAGTGAAGACAGGATATGGTGAACTGGTGAAATGTTGCTACTAAAAGTACAATTTGTAGAATTGTGAGATTATAATTTTTAAAAATATGATTACATGAGCTATGCTTACAAATTTTAAATAAGAATCAAATTAAAACATTTGAGTTTTAATTATTTTCATTGCAAAAAAACTACATAACTTGTATTATGAAAATATGAATTTATTAAAATAGCAAAACTGAATAAATTACCAACTCAGGTGCTCATTATATTGATTTAATTTTTATTATTTCTTCATCATACCCGATGCCCACTGTAGCTACCTGTTGGTATTTTTGTCTCCTCAAGACTGGTATCTTCGAACGCCCGGGCTCTGGTCACACTGATTGGCTGTCTTGAGCTGGGCTTGGGTGTGGTATATTGTTTGAGTAATTGTTTAAGATTGGCCTTTTTTAAGTTAAATTACTTATTTGCTGAACATGGCTAGAAGCCTCGTTTTTGTGGCTCTAGTCGGCGCTTTGTGTTTTACCCTCGCTTACGGTGAGTACAGCTCAAAAACCGGAGTCCAGTCATCTGCGTTTACTTGGGCGTTGGCATGACTCCAAAATATTTTCGTAAACCACGATTTTTTTACTTACCTTCCAGCTCAACATCATTACGATGAGCACAGAATTAAAGACATCATTTGGTGCACCAAGAGCCTGGAGGAGCAGTACAAGTGTGGAAACCTAACGGTGGCCATCGCTCGAGATCGCGCCCTCTTCGACGATGCGTTCCTCAACCTCACCTGCTTCAGGGCCTACAGCGCCGATGAGTGTATCCATCACATTGATCGCGAGAAGGCGCACATCACTTCGCTCGATGCTGGAGACGTCTTCACTGGCGGTCGATACAATTCCTTGATACCAATCATGCAGGAAAAACTGGAAGGTGGCTTTGCGGAATATCAATCGGTGGCAGTGGTCAAGAAAGGATCCCTGCAGGATGTGACCAATCTGCACGATATGCGAAATAAGCGAGCCTGCTTCCCCTGGGTGGGCAGTCTGGCGGGCTGGATTGTGCCTATTCACACGGTGAGTTCAGGAATAAGAGAGGGGCTATTAAGATAGGAATATGGATTCAATAGAAATCTAATCAACGTTCAAATTTAAATAATTAAATTAACTTATAAAACTCACCTATTTTTCAGCTCCAACGAGAAGGAGGCATGGAAGTGGTGGACTGCAACAACCAAGTCAAGACTGCGGCAAGCTACTTCAACAACTCCTGCGCTGTATACTCGCTCTCCGATAAATACAATCCCATTGGCGACAACTCCGATAAGTGAGATCCGAGCTCAGCTTTTAATTTAAACCCTGAATCTAATGATTTATTATTTTTTAGGCTCTGCACACTTTGCACTGGAAAGATTCCTGGCGGACGCTGCTCAGCTGCTGATCCTTACTATGGCTATGAAGGTGCCTTTAGGTGTCTTTTGGAAAAGGGAGACGTTGCCTTCTTGCGACACTCGACCGTGGCCGAAATGCTGCAAACCATCGAATTTAGTGAGTAAAATAAAGCAAACTCCCAACAATTTTAAACTAACTTTAATCTACTTTTTAGAAAACTTGCAACCCAACAGCTTTGAGCTGCTCTGTCGCGATGGCCGTCGTGTGCCCATCAATGACTACCGTCAGTGCAATTGGGGCCAAGTGCCCGCCGACGCCATTGTGACATCTTCCGCGCGTAGCTTTGCCGATCGTAAGCAATACCAACAGTTCCTGAAGCGCATTGCGGAGTTGTACTCCGATGGTCTTCGCGATGACCGCGGCCGGCAGAACGGACAGTCCGGGCAGGGATTTAATAATAACTTTGACAACAACAATTACAATCAGCAGCAGGGCCAAAGCGGTGCCTATGACCAGTTTAACAACCAATACGATCCCAACAACCAGTACAGGAGCCAGAATCAGTACGATCAGTACCGCAGCGAACGTTTGGATAGCAGCTTTGCAGCGGATCAAAACCCACTGGACGGCACCAACACATCCATTCTCTACGAGAAGTTCCGCATCTTTGAATCGAAGCGTTATGGCAAGCCAAATCTACTCTTCCAAGTGAGTTTTACCCATTTGCTTTTAGTTGGAGAGGAATTTTACAGGAACTTCTCTGATTATAGGACTCTAGCAGGGCTCTTACTGTTATTCCCGAAGACGATCAGTCATTCACCAAGTACTTGGGCGATGCCATCCGGTTTATTTACGGAATTCGTGAGTGCCCAGTTGGGGCGATGACCCTCTGCGTGACCTCCGAGAATGAACTGGATAAGTGCATCAAGATGAGGGTGAGTCAAGAAAAGAAACTTAAAAATAGAAAAAATTAAAAAATGTTTACTTTTGTTTACTTTTTCCAGACCGCTTTGAAAGCTCACATCCTGAAACCCGAGCTGATCTGCAAGAAGATGCATTCCCACATCAATTGCATGCAGTTCATCCAAAGCGGAAGGGCTGACATCGCTGTCTTCGATGCCGGCGATGTCTACACCGGCGGACTCAACTATAACTTGATTCCGTTCATGTCAGAGGTGTACAATCTGGGCGAACCGGAGTACTATGTGGTGGCTGTTGCCAAGGAGGAGGATCCCGATACGGAACTCACATATCTGAAGGGCAAGAACACCTGCCACACGGGTATTAACACCGCCGCCGGCTGGACTTATCCCATGGCTCACTTTATCTCCAACGGCTGGATCCGTCCCTATGGCTGCGACTCTGTCCGTGCTGCCGCGGAATACTTCACCAAATCGTGTGTGCCGGGTGCACTTAGCAGTGAATACAACACGGGAGTGCCCTACGATAGCATGTGTGACCTGTGCCATGGAACGAGCTATAGGTACTGCCGGCGAGATGCCTCCGAGGATTACTATGGTCATACGGGAGCATTCAGGTGCCTGGTGGAGGGCGGCGGACATGTGGCTTTCATGAAACACACCACGGTGATGGAGAGCACTGGCGGCAAGCGCAAGGAGTGGTGGGCACGTAATGCTCTCAACGACGACTTCGAACTGCTGTGCACGGACGGAACGCGAGCGGAGATTAACGAGTACAAGCGCTGTAATCTGGGCAAGGTCAAGGCCAATGCCGTGGTAACCCGCGGCGGGCCCAGCTACAACGAGACGCAACTGAATGCCTACATCAACCTGCTGACCTATGCCCAGCAGTTGTACGGCCGCAAGGATGTGGATGCCTTCAGCTTCAGCATGTTCTCCTCCCCGATCGGGCACTACGATCTGATTTTCCAGGATGCCACGCGCCAGTTGCAAGTCATTCCGGCGAACAAGCGCACATACGACGCCTATTTGGGCAGTGACTTTATGCGGGCACGCCGCATCACCGACTGCTATGCCGGTGCCTCCCAGGTGGCCTTGTCCCTGGGACTGCTCCTCGTGGGCACCCTAGTTGCAATCCTCTAAATATCCCAATAGACGTACTCGCTAAGGTTTTAAAAGTGTACAAGAATCTCCAGCACAAAAGTGGAAACATATCAGAAGTCTTACATTCCAAATATTCATAAGTTCAAAGAGATATTCAATTCCGTCCGAAAAATCGAAATCCCCTTAGCCGAATTATTCTTGAAAAAAAGGCTATAATTTATATATATTGTAGTGTCTGTGCCTTAATATATAGTATTTGTTTTGTGTACGTACCAATTAAGTCCGTCCAAAAAGAAATTTGTACCTAGAATTTTTAAGCCGAATCTTTTACAAAAGCTTTTTTAAGTATACAAAAATATAAAAATAACGAAAATTTTAATTCCTTTATCTAAAATTGTATTTCTTGTTTAATTTTCAATGTAATATTTAGCATTGATTCTATTAATGTGGCCTAGCCTGTAAAACCGGTAAATTCAAACAAGTCAACTGTGACGTCATCATCAGATGTTTGGGCCAAAGGAGTTGGCAACGCGGCTTATTAAAACAGTACGGCAACGCTAATGCTTCGCTTGGAAGTTAATTTTTCTTATGATTTCAGACAGACTTTATAGGAAAACTTTATTTAAACAGCTAAGATTATATTGTCCGCATCTTTCAAAATTGTATTTCATGCCAGCAATCCTTTTTAAAATACTTTTAAATCATTTTAAGCAGCCTTGCAGTGTGACCAGCATGCAAGACTGGCAGTAACGGCAGGGAACGCAACGGTCACACCCACCTGCATAAATTCCATACAATTCGCTGCGTTCGTAAAGATTCGAAAGCTGCTCCGGAAAACCGGACCCTTTCACCTTGCTCAGGACCAGTTGCGCCACCCTAAACTCTCGCAAAATGTCGATCAATCTCCGTACCGTTTACGCCTTCGCCCGGGAGATGTACCCAAAAGTTTCCACTGAGCACGTTCAATACGGAACAGCTGGCTTTCGCGGCAAGTAAGTTTCAGTTCATTAACGATCTAGCTGAGTTAATTATGAAGTTGTAACAACCCCACACCCACGCGCTGCATACGTTGCCTGTGCCGTGAGTGTGTGTTGTTTGATTGCCAAATGCCAGTGTTTGCTTAAAGATAAGTAATGTGATTGCATGCACCATGTTCTCAAAGCGGCGGCGGTTTATTTTTAGATGTTGTTCACCTTTTATCAATGGACATGCCCTTCTTTCGCTTCTTCTATGTGTAGGGAGGGGGTGGTGTGCATGTGCATAGGCGCATACATACTGACATACAGTCGAGGTCAGCGAAGTGGGTTCTAAAGCGTGAAGTGCAGTGTGCAGTGTTATCAGGTTATTAGTCACAACAGGAGATAATAAAGTCTTATATTGTTTTTTTTACGAGAGCATACTATCTCTCTGGAAATAACTATCTATCTATCTATCTGTATATCTTTCTATCTATCTATCTATTTACCTATTTACATATCTATCTATCTATCTATGTATCTATCCATCTATCCATTTATTTATATTTATATTTAATCAAGAATTTTTGTTTATTATTAATTATTATAAATAATACAAAATGCTCCTTAATTCCACTCCACAGGGCCGAGTTCCTGGACAGCGTGATGTTCCGCATGGGAGTTCTTGCCACCCTGCGATCAAGGTATCGCGAGGGCGCGGTTATCGGTGTAATGATCACGGCCTCGCACAATCCGGAACCGGATAACGGCGTCAAGCTGGTCGATCCCAAGGGTGAAATGCTGGAGGCCAGCTGGGAATCCATTGCCACCGATCTGGTCAATGTCAGCGACCAGGAACTGGAGCAACATGTGGCCAAGATCATCAAGGAGAACAACATCGATGTGACAACGAGTTCTCAGGTGTTTGTGGGCATGGACAACAGATACCACAGTCCGCGATTACTTAAGGCCGTGGCCGACGGAGTGATTGCGTTGAAGGGCAATGTCAAGGAGTACGGTATTGTGACCACGCCCATGCTGCACTACTTCGTGGTGGCGGCCAACACAAAGGAGGCGTACGGCAAGCCCACCGAGGAGGGATACTACGAGAAGCTGATCAAGGCCTTCGAGCTGCTGAGAAACAACCGACTGGAGAATGGCAACTACCGGAACAACATCATTTTCGATGGCGCCAATGGTGTGGGTGCCCGGAAGATGCTGCAGTTTATTAAGCGCATGAAGAGTTCCTTGAATGTGACGGTTATCAACCAGGGCATCGGTCCCGGCAAAATCAACGAGGAGTGCGGTGCGGATTACGTGAAGGTGCAACAGCGGCCACCGAAGTCCATGCCAGAGGTGGAACCCTTTACGCGCTGTGTCAGCGTGGACGGAGATGCCGATCGGGTGGTGTACTTCTTCACCGACGACAAGGGCGAGTTCCATCTCCTGGATGGCGATCGCATTGCCACCTTGGTTGCTGGTTACCTCATGGAGCTGGTCACGCAGGCCGAGATCAATCTGAGGCTGGGTCTAGTGCAGACCGCATATGCGAATGGTGCATCCACCGATTACATAGTCAACGAACTGAAGTTCCCCGTCTCCTGTGTTCCCACGGGCGTGAAGCATCTGCACCACAAAGCCCTGGCCTACGACATTGGTGTCTACTTCGAGGCAAACGGCCATGGAACGATTGTGTTCAGCGACAATGCGAAAGCCACGATTGCCCAGGCAGCGGAAACCAAAGAGAGTGCCAAGACCCTGCTGCTCATCATCGATCTTATCAACGAAACCGTGGGGGATGCCATCTCCGACATGCTCCTGGTCGAGACGATCCTGAACCACAAGGGCTGGGATGTCCAGGACTGGATCTCATCGTACAACGACCTGCCCAACCGACAGCTCAAGGTGAAGGTGCAGGACCGCAATGTAATCGAGACCACAGATGCGGAGCGGGTGTGTGTGAAGCCGGAGGGTCTACAGACGGAGATCAACAAGGTGGTGGCCAACTACAAGCGGGGGCGCTCCTTTGTGCGCCCCTCAGGGACAGAGGATGTGGTCCGAGTCTATGCGGAAGCTGCTACAAAAGAGGTAACTTGAAAGTAATTTATATTGTAATTTCCTGTAACGTATGTAATTTCCTTGAAGGACACGGATAACCTGGCCTACGAAGTCGGAATATTGGTGCAGAAACTAGCCGGCGGCGTGGGACCCGAACTGACAAAGCCAAGCAGTGCCCATCTGTAATCCTTAAAAACGAAACAACCTCAAAACGATCATTGACACAGGTCCTGAGCAATAAATCTCTTAACTCTAAGGTGCTCAATACTTACGCCTAATTTTACGCAAAAGTCTTAAATTGCAAATGCATTTATATACCTGTAATTGTTCCACTGTCTTCTGTGTTCTAAAGATGAGATGTTTTTTTGTACCAATAAAAATATAATGTTCTATTTATTTTAATGTTGTGGGAGTTAATTTTAAAATTAATAGTTCAATAAAAAATAGTTGGGAAGCTTTACGCCATTATTTTCGATATTTTTGAGCTAAAATCCTAATGCATTTCTTTATTATCTATATTAGATGATGCTATATTTTATATATTTAGATAATAATTATTTTCAGTAGGCCAGATAAATTATTTAATCAAAAACGTCAACCACTAAATTTTTACATTTTAACACTCTACATGAGAATTCGACCCCAAGTATGTAAAACTTTGTTTTGACATTTTACTTTGAAATTCAGAGTGACCAGGGGAGAATATCAAAAAAAGCAAATAAATAAATAAATAAAACCAAAACTAAAGTTAATAAACTTCTACCAACAAGTGTCGGTATCTGTGCACCTGCTCAGTTGTTAATCTACGGCCAAGACGTTTCGACTTGTCAGGTAAATATTTAAAGAAGGTGCTTAGCCGGCTCTTATCAGTTGCACTTTGCACTTTAACCTGCATCCCGCGCTCTTCCAGTTACCGCCGTTCACCATGGTTCTCTCCAAGCCCCTGTACTCGCTCTTTGGCACTTATCTGGAGCAGCTCTTCAACCATCCGGTCCGCACCAAGTCCATCACGGCGTGAGTACTGTGAACCCATTATCTCGAAGCCCCAAATTAACCCCTCTACCGATCCCCTGTAGCTGCGTTCTGGCCACCTCAGCGAATGTGACCTCACAGCGTTTGGCGGGCGCCAAGACGCTGAACCAGCAGAGCGTCTTCGCCTATGGTTTGTTTGGCTTGATCTTTGGGGGCAGTGTGCCGCACTACTTCTACACGACGGTGGAGCGACTCTTCAATCATGATCTTCGCTTCAGGCGGTTCTTCCTGTTCCTCTCCGAGCGTCTGGTCTATGCCCCCATCTACCAGGCGCTCTCCCTGTTCTTCTTGGCCCTGTTCGAGGTAACCTTTTTTGCTGAAACATTCCTATTAGTTAATTTTGCTAACCAATGTCCACCTCTTCCAGGGCAAATCCCCCGCCACCGCTCTGGAGAATGTAGAGAAGCTTTACTGGCCTCTGCTGAAGGCCAACTGGCAGTACTTGTCGGTGTTTGTCTACCTGAACTTTGCGTACGTGCCGCCCATGTTCCGATCGATCAGCATGGCCATCATCTCCTTCATCTGGGTGGTGTACATCGCCAAGCGGCGACGTCGCTTCCAGGAGAAGCTGGCCGCCGAGAAGAAGGCCACCAAATAAGCTCATTCCGTCACGAAGACTTTATACCGGGTGTAGTTTTATTCCGATTACTCTGTAGATTACGGCCAGGGCCTGCTGCCTGGGGTTCTTAATCTCTAATTGCAAAAATTCCGTGAGAGTGTGTGAGGGCCTAAGATAAGCTAAAACTAAATGCAGATTGCTTCGTTGTTATACCTTAATATTTTTTGTAATCTTTTTCGTAATAAAAATAAACGTATTTATACAAAAGAGAAGAGCTGCGATTTTTTTTGTTTGGAAAACCAGAATCGAATTAAAGAAAACTAGTTTTCTTTTTACTATTAAGAAAAGGAAGGAACCTTTGGTAAACCCATATTGTCAACATTTTATTATTAAATAGTAAGGAGTTTAATGACGAATCAGAATATATATGACTTTCAGATATCACTGGCTTATTGGGCATGTTATGGCCCCAAGAAGATCTGAAATATTCACAAAAATTTAAATCGTTAATATTTTATTATGTTTTTTGACAAATAAAAGTTTAAAAACATCATAACTTAGTCAAAAAAGCATCAATTTTAATTTGGAAAGCATTTCTGTTCTACTTTTTTATGGGTAAACAAATCTGCATACAAAATTTAATTTTTTAAGAGATGCAAATTTTTGTTAATTTTTGACAATTTTAACGATGTAACGATTTACTTAACCCCTTATCAAAATATGAAAAAATGGCTAAAAAATGGTTTTCTTCCCGACATGTCTTAAACGATTCGGCTGTTGATGCTGATCAAGAATATATATGGATTATTGGTTCGGAAATGACTCCTTCACTCGCAAAGACTAAAAATACTCACTGGTTTATGTAAAATATTGATTAATTAGAATATTTATTTTTTTAATACCCAATCGATGACTGACCAACGAATCAACAGTATCCATGTAAAAATCTGTAGCCCCAGCAAAACAGAGCAAACTTTTAGAGACGGGCAACAAATAATGCGTGTATTTAGTTTAAAAACGCAGCTTATGACTAGCAAATAATCGAGAGCAGAGGCTTACAAACGAGTATTGGCTTAATATCGTGGCTACATAATAATTTCGCTATTCAATTCAGGGAACTAACTTAAGACTACGGAATGTGGGTGTGAAACAAGTTCAATGCGTGGATAACAACTATCTTAGAGCATAGGGACTAGGAGTGACTAGGATAAAGGTGATGAGAGGAGCTTCCCCTGCCTCAGGGCTCGCCGCACATTTTGCGCAGCGACGCGGTTAACACTCAGAAGGCGGCCATCGAGGGACTCCGGCTGCTCCTCAAAGGCGTAAGCAGGGGCGTGGCGGGACTGCTGGCGCGGCTGAAGCAGCTGGAACAGCAACTGGAGGCTGCCTCCTCCGCTGCCTCGCCCTCGGCCGTGGGTGTCTTGTGATGATACGGAATGGGACGCTTGCGGGCACTGCAAGGGATTAAAAATTCAATTAATTTTATATTCGTTTTTTAAATCAAAATAAATGCAAATAAAATGATTTTAAATCAAACTCACCAACTGAAAATTGTAAGGGAACACAAAAATGTTGACTACAAATCAAACAACGTAAATCAAATCCTAGATAAAACCATAACGAGTCGGGTAGAGTGACAAATATTTATTGGCGGCTTGGCTAAATTACGAAATAATAAAATAGAATACAATTTTACGAGCAATAAAGCTGAAATGTTATAGAACCATTCAAGAATTATGTTTTAAAAAAATTAAGGTATTTCCTGAGTTTGAGGCTGAAAGAAAGAAAATCATTTAAAAGAATGTCGGGCAATAAGTGCTGTATAAATAAAGTGTGTAAAATCAATGCAAACTCAAGCGTCTATAGTGGGATAATCTCGGCCAGCTAGCTTAGTGCCTTGAGCTGCGCGGCGATCGACGGCTACGAAATTAAGAAAATGAAAAAATATATAAAGAGATTTTTAAAGAAATTAAATGTAAAGAACCAAGGATGTTTGAGGAAGCGAGTCTTCCTTCTAGCTACCTCGTTATGCGACGTCTGTCCAGGAAACTTGGCGAGCCGCGACGCCTGGGTATGGAGGGGGAACGTGAGCCCGACTGCGATGATCCCGAACCGCTGCCGCCGGAGGAGGAGCTGCCCGAGCTGCTGTGTGAGGAGCAGCTGGAGCGGGAGGAGTGCGAGCCAGAGCGGGATCTGGAGCTCCTAGAACCGCTGCGACTGCTCGAAGAGCTGTAGCGTCTGTGGAGAAAACAAATGGGAAAATGTTACTATGTGGTCACAAATATGGATAGATGGAAAATTAAGGCGAAGAAAAGATAGATAAATCGATTTTATGCAATAAATTAATATTCTGTTTGATAACTTTACTATATTTCCGAGAACTTACGATCTAGAGCGACTGCTGGAGTGATGTCGATGATGGCTTCCGCTGGTCCGTCGTTTGCTGCGACTCCTGCTCCGACGCTCCCTGCTCCGGCTCCTCCGCGCCGCGCTCTCCGCCGCCGCCACCGTGGCCGTCGATACCTTGGAGACAATGGCGTCCACCAGCGAGCTGTCCGCCAGCGCTGCGACTAGGGGCTGTGGATCGTGAATTTTGAAGGGTTTTATAACGATTTTCGGTTTCTGTTGGTGTTGATGATGATGATGATGGTGGTAGCTTATACTATTGGCGGCCACGGCTGCCGCCGCTGCCGCTGCGCTGAAGCTAATGGCACCACCAGCGCCGCCGGCGCCAGCACCACGGCCATGCGGCGGAAGCCCCAGCAGCGGGGCACCCGGCCCCGTCAGCGAGAGGAGGCCGGGATGACGCGGTGCGTTCCCAAACAGCGCCGAGTTGTAGACCAAACCACGGGCCAAATGGTGCGCCTGCTGCTGCTGCAAGCTCTGCTGGTGATTCTTGCAGATGTTGTAGTGCGTGGCGGTCAGTAGAGGGCCATGGTTGAGGCGATTCGTGGTGCGGTTGTAGGTGCCCGGCGTGCCCGCCAGAAAGGGCAGCATGGGCGGGTTGCTGCTACTGCTGCTGCTGCTGCTGTTGCCGCCGCCCCCGCTGCTGTGGCTGTTGCTGTGGTTGGGATTCGAATGAGGGACACCGCCACCAGCGCATGCATGAGGATTGTTAGTACTATGTCTACTGTTGGGGTTATTGTTCAGCGTTCGGTTGTGGAAGATGCGCTTCCCGGGATGCAAATGCTGAGGATGTGGCGGATGCGGGTGCTGGTAATGCTGATGTGGATGCTGCTGCTGCTGCTGGTGCTGGTGCTGTGGAGGCGGCCTATGGTGTTGCAGTTGGATCTTGTGACCCATTGTCGGACTCTTGGCCTCGCCATTTGCCGCCATGAGGGGCGTCTTGCAGATGGGCGGAGTGCTGGCGTCCCTTTTGCTGTTCGGCTCCTCCACAGACACGGCTGTCAGCTCCTGCTCCAGCTGCTGTTCCCTTCGCTGCACTTCCTGCGGCACCAACATAGGCGGCGGTGGCGTGGTGGTTTTCATTATCAAGGTCGGGGGCGTGGTCGTGGTCGTGGTCGTGGTCAGTGGGTTAATCAAGGCGGTCACATTGTTAGCAACAAGGAATTCGCTTAGCGAGTTACGTTTGGTAGTTGCCAGCATGTCGCTTCCACTTACATCGCTGCCCTCTTTGGCCGGGTCCTTTTCCATGGTGCTCCTGATCTTCTGCTTGGCCTTGGCCGCTATTCCCGACTTGAGCTGCTCCAGCATGCGCAGCTCCTGTTGTTCCTCGCGCTCCCGCTTGCTCTGCTGGAACTCCTCCAGGGCAGAGCCATCGGCTTCGGTCTCATCGTCACTTTGTGCCCGCAGGCGAACCACGGGAACGGGCTTCGCCGAAGCAGCTTCTCTAGCCTTGGATGGCCGCTTCTTATCTGGGATACCAATGATGTCCTGGTAGCGTTCTGGGTGCCGTTCTGCCGGCGAGTAGCGCAGCTCCGAGGAGCTCGAAGACCGGGAGGAACGACGGCGCACTGGTTTCGGACTTGGCTCTGCTGCCGCCTTGCTCTTTGGCTTGTTCTTCGGAGAGTTGGAACGCTCTCGCTTGACGCTCCTGCGGCGCGTCTCTCTCTTGGCCGGACTGGCCTCCTTTTTCACCTCCTTCGGCTCGGGTGTGCTGCTTGTCTTCTTTTGCTTTTTGGGCGTGGGCTTTGGCGATGGCGTCCGGGAGGCAGACGAGCTACTGCTGCTGCCGGAGCTATCGGAATCCGAGCTGGAGCTGGCGGAAGCCTCCCGCTGTCGCTTGGTCTGCTCGAGGGCCACCATCACCGATTTGGTGCCGAGGATATCGTTGACCGTGTCCTCGGCCGCCTTGAAGGGATTGAAGGCTAGCAAGGTCGTCGCGGACTTTTTAGGCGGCGCCTCTGGGGAATGGGCTCGTGGAGATTGCTTGGGCTCATCGGTTGGCCTTTTGTTCACGTTCAAGGGAGATCGCTGGCGGAGCTCGTCTTTCTTTTTGGGACTGCGATTCTTAGGAGAATTTGTGGCCAACGATTCCTTGGCTGGACGCTGTCTGTCCTTGGAGCGCAGTCTCTCTTTCGAGCGGTGCCTTTCCTTGGAGCGCTGTCTTTCTTTAGAGCGCTGCCTCTCCTTGGATAGTTGCCTCTCCTTGGATCGTTGTCTCTCCTTGGATCGTTGTCTCTCCTTAGATCGCTGTCTCTCTTTAGAGTGCTTTCTCTCCTTGGAACGCGGCCTCTCTTTCGAACGTAGTCTCTCTTTAGAGCGCTGCCTTTCTTGCGAGCGTTGTCTCTCTTTAGAGCGCTGCCTCTCCTTAGAACGAGGTCTAACTTTGGATTTCTCCCGTTCCCTTTCCACCGAACGCTTTTTCTCGCTAGATGTCTGGCGTTCCTTGGACCTGTCTCGTTTTTTATCCATCAATTGATTCTTGTCCTTGGATCTATGCCTCTCCCTGGACTGGTGCCTGTCTTTTGATCTTTGTCTATCCTTTGATCTCGGCCTGTCCCTGGATCTTTGTCTTTCTTTTGATCTCAGCCTCTCCCTGGACCTGTGTCTTTCCTTGGACCGCTGTCTCTCCTTGGAACGTTGTCTTTCCCTAGATCGTTGCCTGTCCTTGGAGCGTAGCCTCTCCTTAGATCGTTGTCGCTCCTTTGATCTCTGTCTTTCCTTGGAACTCTGTCTCTCCTTGGAACGCTGTCTTTCCTTAGAGCGTTTCCTTTCCCTGGAGCGTTCTCTTTGCGTTAGTGACTCCTTTCTTGGAGGAGTGCCGGCGGATCGATCCCTGGACTCATTGGGTCTGGCCTTGGCATCCCTTCGGCGCTCTCGTGAACGGCTGCGCATGGCATTATCCTGCTGCTGCAAAGGATTGCCATCAGCCTTCGAAGACTTTAAGCCACGCGACTTGTCCGATTTCTTCTCCTTGCGGGAGGGAGAGCTATTTATAGGAGATTTTAATTAGATAACTTAAAATTCCAATCCATAACTTAAAACTTACTTTGAGCGCTCCGAGTCCGTTGAGCTGGCACGCGGGCGTGTCTTCTTTTTCAGCTTCTTGTCGCGCTTTTTCTGCATAATAAAAAGGTGAGGAGAGTTAGTGAAGCGAAGACAAGAAGACAAAGGACTCTTGCCAAGAGTCCAACTGTTAGCAGTAAACAAAGTTCTTTCTGGATGGCATGACAGACATATGAAGTCGAGTTTGGTGCTTTCAATTTTGGCAGCATTTTGTCTAGGACTGGCAACAGTTTCACATTTCGTACTAGATTTTTCTTCTATTTTTTTTTAGCTCAGTTTTGGCTATCACTGCGCACTAGATATAAGTATATTCTATGTTCGTGGCTGTTAATAGTTAGTAGCTTAAAGGAAAACAGTCAAAATGAAAGTACTTACAAAACTACAAGAGAGCCATTGAAAGCTATCCTATATCAATGAAGCGCCAAGGGTTTTTCGTAAACAAAATGTAAATTTCTTTTGTCGTTTTTTCAGATTTTACTTAAGCTAATTAATTGCTTTTGTTTGTTTTTTTTTTTTTTTTTT
>JAEIIL010009356.1:0-12627 GCA_018905715.1 Drosophila lini | reverse complement strand
AAATAATGACTTGAAATTGTCAAAGGAATTAGTTTTCCAATAATTTAGCATTTGTAAAAATTAAAGAAACATTTCTAAAGCATAATATTCTTCTAAAATGTATAAAATAAATACATTGTAATAATAACCTTTAACGCAATCTTTTATTTATTACCTGTTTATCCTTGATTCAATTATTTTATTCACACCAATCGGTGGGGCGACCCTCGCCCTGCGGTTACATATTACTGACGGAAGGCGTCAGTTAGACAAGCGTTTGAAAACTATTAAACAGCGTCCAAAGTTCACGGGGACCGGGCGGAAAATGAAAACCGGATGGCGGAAAAGCGGATGGCGGATAGCGGAAGGCGCGTGCTGTTGCCTGTCAGAGTTGACTGCTCCGGGTCGCTATCCCTGTTGTTGCCACTGCCGCTGCCGCTGCCGCCTGTCGTGTTGGCGGCGGTCTAGGGCAAACAAACTACAGCTTTTAAGCATTTGTGTAACATTAATTAAATTTATATTCAAACAGCGCGCGACTTAATTTCTAATTTCCGCCCTGCCAGTGGGCGGTGCCACGCCTACGGGGTGTCCTAGTGGGTGGTCTCCACGTTGGGTGTCTGCCGCCGGTTGTGGGTTAAGTGTGTGTATATGTATATATACGGCGGCTAGCTGGTGACTGGTGGCTGGCCGCGGGTGGTTGGCACTTTAAGCAACCTGCCCGGGCGTCATTAACTTTAATGCTTCGCTTTATTTAGCAGCAAACAAATGTCATAACAACATCCTCGACGCACCACAAACTCAAGGGGGTGGTGGTGGTGGCTCTGGCTGAGAGGAGCAAGGCGCAAGGCCATCAGCATCAACATCAACACCAACACTAACAAGTGCGAAACGAGGTTGTTATGAAATTTATGCCAGGCATACTTTTGTCATAATTGCGCCTCCTTTTGACTTGTGCGCCTGCCTCCGCCTGCCTCCTTCAGTTTTTTATTTCCCTCGTTTCTTCTCGTATTTTTTCCCATGTTCCCGTGCTGGAGAGTGTCGACAGTTTTGAAATATGGGCCAAAGTAAGTTGGGCCGCATGCAAATGTAATAACCCTGGCATTGGCTCCAGTTTTCCATTCTTCCATGCTCTCGAAGCTCCTGTTCCTGGCTGCTGATTCCTGGCTACCGATGCCCGGTACTGGCTCCTGTCACTGGCTAGCCCGTCAACGGTGTCAGCCTCTCCTGTCGGCTTATTGCCAGCTCATCCGCCACCCGGAGCTGTGACCTTTGCCACCAGTTAGCAGTCCGGGAGCCGTCCGGCAATCCGGCAATCCAGCGACCCAGCATCCCACCTGGAATCAGACCTGAGCATCCACCCCGACTGGGACTGCTTCATTTTATGCTTGTTGAGTTAATAGTTGCCTTCCAACTACCGCTTTCGGTGCGTTCTTCCCCAATCACTCAGCACACTGAGGAAAAATAATTCAAAATAAATTAATTTTATATCTATAATAGTTTTGAATAAATAAGGTTCTTTGATAAGTGATAAGTGAAGACGCCTCAGCTGGGTTTATTACAAATTTGTCAATACAAAATTAAGTAAAAAGTTTTTAGTTATATTTTTCTCTTGTAATTTTATTTTTGTTTATAAAATAAAACCATTTTATCCTATTGTTTTTATTATAATAAGCTTGGTGATTAAAAGAGCCTTTGGTCTCTGCTAATTATGTACATTTTCTCTTAGTGGCTTTTTGGTGTTGGTGTCTGAGCCATGGCCCTGCGATAGTGGCAGAGACTGCAAGTGCCGTAATTTGTAATTTCGGGTAAATGAATTTTTGGCTTTTCGGGCTCTGCGGCGGAGGAAGTCTGACAGGCATTCGGCAGGTCTTCCTCTAGCCGGTGGTCCTGGCTCGAATTGCAGGTCAACCAGCACGGGCTACATCTCCTTCTCCACCTCCACCTCCACCTCCGGCTCCAAGTGTTCAATTGTCAAACGGACCAGAGTGGAGTCGGGCTGAGTTGAGCTGAGTCGAGTCGAGTTGGGAGTGACTTGCTTGTTTATCGCTTTGCTGGCCACCCGGCGGCTGACTTTTAAATAAACCATAAAACAAGACTATTTACTTCAGTTGCGTTGTGGCCATAACTACAGTATCGGGCGGATGAGGGGGAACTGGAGATGGAGCTGGGGATAGTGTCGGATGGTCTCGGATAGCTGGGCGTTTTATCTCCTTTTTATCGCTTCTTTAGACGGGGTTCTGGCCGGGCCGATGTTTGGCAGCCTGGTTACTCGGTTAGTTGGTCGGCTGGCGGTGGGCTATTTTTAGTGTCAGTCGTGTTCAATTACGTAGGTTCCGTTCCTGCACTTGGCCAGGGTTTGTTTTCCTTGGCGTGGCCAAATCACACACATAAAACGGACACTAAAACTGGAGAATTGTCAGGCGACACGGCCTAAAAATAGCTGGATATTGGCGAATCCTTTACTGCAACGGTTTCCAGGTGCTGCCAATTATTACCATTCAGTTAATAGTTTTGCTTTGGGATTTGCCCTCGAGCAGTTGGACTATTTTATTTCTAAAAGCGTTTACATTAGGAACCCCAAAGAGCGCACTGTGGAACTGGTCTAGATATTTTTGCCTACCCTTAAGATAATTGGTTCGGTATATCGCAGATCTGGATATGTATTTTACACATGTTACCTTTTTAATTAAGGAAACCTAATTTATATATAAATCCCCTTCGGTGTTTCCCCCTTGTTAACTGCTAATGGCGACCGGCTGTTACGCCTATTCCCACTTAATTGATTTCCCCCATGACGCCTCCTCCTGGTCGCCAATCAATTGTCATTGAATTGCCGCCGCCGCGGTTCGATGGATTAGTTTTCACATTTCACAGCCCATTGGCCATTGGGCCGTGTCAATGCACCTGCAGCTCATTATGTTAGGCAATCAATCAACATCAGTCAAAGTGTCGTTTAAATGGATCCCGCCAGATTTCCATATCGCGCATTCATTTAAGCCATCTACTCGATTGGGCCCATAAAGATAAGTGTGGGTATGGAAATGTTAAATTGTTTATGGCTCACTGCGAATGGGTGTTTAAACTATAAAACGCGTTTTAATGCGCTTTTCACAGTAGATTGTCGTGGATAATGAATGGATCGCATTTGTATATCTGTTCTTAAAAATTTAATTACTAAGCAAGCCTTTGATTTTGATCGGCACAAATGTGAGCTTTCACATGAGTGGGTTTTGTGTCTTGAACTATGTCCAGATAATATTTATAGTGTCTAGCATTTAACGTTGTTCGGTTATGTGATTATTTTCTTTATATTTATTGCTCATTAATAATAATTTTAATGGTAACATATAAATAAAGATGGTTTATATATTTTAATATTTTTATTGGTAATTAAACCTCTTTCTTTTTGTTCCTGAAAAATATATAAATTCGGATTATAAATTAACAAAAATCGTTTATGTTTATAAAGTCTTCAGATTGGTCTCTAAAAAAAATCATTAAAAAGCTGTTAGATTTAAAAAAAATCCTTAAAAAGTTGTTACATTCTTTTAAGATAATGTTATGCAAATGCAACATTTTAGAAAGTTGTCCCAGAACTGGTAGAAAAATCCCCTTTCTGTCCCATCGTGCGGCCCGCGTTGACTGCACCTCATCGTAAAAGTTTAAGTGTTTGCCAGACATTTTCTCGTTAACTGCGAGCACCCAAGTGATTTTGATGCTGTCCAGGCCTTTGGTCGCCCTCGAAAGCAGGGCGTGGCCGATGCTTAAAAATTCTTCGTTAAAATCGGAAATTAGCTAAAAAGTTTCGAGAGGCGAAAGGCGACACTTGCTAAAATCGTTCGCCCCTTGACTGTTATTGCTGTTGTGTTTAGGTACACAGGAAAAATATAAGCACAATAATATTAAAATAACAAAAATGTACACACATAACGTTTCACATTGAAAAAATATGTAAGAAAAGAAAGAAAAGTATCAAAGAAATATTTTTAAAATGCTTAAAAACTATATTAATATTTCTAAATGAAAAAGCGTGATTTTTTTTATAAATTTATCTGAATAAATACATATTTTTTCACTGTGTAGTGCTGCTTTTGTGGCTGTGATTTGAATTTGTTTCGGTCGTATTCCTGCAATGCACTGCACTTTCCGTAATTCAATTTAAAGCCCGGCTCTATATGCCGCTCAATCAAGTAATTGCCGGCGGAGTGCAGGAGGGACGTGGGCGTCAACGTGGGCGTGGCCCTGGCATCCTTGGCCGGCTAATGCAGCTAAGCAGCTAAGCGGACGGCCTTGTGCGGCAGTAAAATGAAATAAGCCGAGCCGAATGGGAACAGGGGGACTCCCCCGTTGGCTCCGAGCTGAAGCCAAAGCCAAAGCCATTTAATAAATGCCACAATTTTCTATCCGTCCTACTTGTACTTGTACTCGAGATATTGCAACACGCTGGCATTGTAATGCACATAAAATATTTTCATTTTATTTTCAATATACTTTATCCATTCCCAGCCAGGACTGCCAAGTGGGTGTGGGTGTGGGTGAGGGTGTGGGTGCTACTGGCTGTAGATGTGTGTGAGTCGCTGTGTCGGGTGTCTGTATGTTTTTTTACATTTTACGACTACGACAAATAAAATGTGCATGATTTTATGATCTGTTGATATTCCATTACAATTTTGTAAATATTTTGTTGCTGCTGGTGCTGCTGTGGACTTGGAGCTCTTAGTCGGCCCCACATCCTCGCACTTATATTGCTGTTACAATAGACTTACAAACACATTCCGAACTCGGCACATCCTTCCGTTCCTGGATCCCCTGCCTTTCCCCTCGCTGGATCCCTGAATATTGGGGGCTTCTCTTCGGCAGCTGGGAAAAAGGATGTTTGAGGCTCTGCACGGCATTTCCCACAATGGTAAAGTTCTGATAGAAGAAAAATGGGAAAAGGGGCGGAGGAAACTTGGCTGGCTAGGCGTCTGATTGCTTTTGCTTGCCGGCTGCCTCAGTGAGGGAATATTTTTGTATTTTAAGCTTATTTTTTATCCAATATGCACAATGATGCTTATAAAATATATTGCTCATGAATATACATATAGACATATGTAGCCTGCCGGAGCACGCTCCCCGGGATCCCCCGGGGGGTGTGTGTGTGTTGCGAGATTATTGCATATTATGGCCTCACAGTATTAAATGCAACAATTCAGAGTTCGAACAAAAGGCCAACACACAACACTGACAGCCCAGGCCCAAGCCAAGTCCAGGAAGTAGCTCTTGAATTTTTAACCAGCAAAATTGCTAAACAAATTTCTGTTAAATTTTTATTTCAACGCAAACAGCCAGGCAACTTGCATAAATGATTTATTGCCGCAAACAAAATGCCGTCGTCGCTTTTCGTCTGCCACTTCAGCTTCGGCTTCATTTCCAGCCTCGTCTTCAGCTGAAGCTGACACTGGAGATGGAGATGAAGCTGGAGATGTGGCTGCCATTGCTAGTCAAGCGTCAAAATTTGTGCCGTGACCAAAAACAGGCGGTCATTTGCCAGGACGAATCTGTATCCCTATGGCTGTGCGAGTGTACGTCTATCTGTGTGTGTCCGTCCAGGCCGAGGGCCCACGCAGGACGTGGACGAGAGAGCTAACAGAACACTCGAGACCTTAGACGAGGCCCAGCCACACGCTCGTAAAATTTTATATCCAATTTTACGATTTCTGACGCAAAAAGTGAAACTAACCATTTCGACATTAGACATGAACACATCTCGCTCAGAATTTACACTGAAATTAGAGTATTGTAACTCAAAGATTCGCAGTTTCTTGAACAATATGAAATACTTAGAAATAAAACCTCAGAAAATATAATTGGAAGATGGAACTATTTTATAAACAAATATTCAAGGCATCAAAATAACAAAGTAGTATAATAGTTATGATATTTATTATGCTATAAAGTATATTTACATATTGTACTTCCTTTTTGTTTCACAAATGAAGACAAATGTTGACAACAAAAAGATTTATTACAGAAAATTATTCTATTTAATCTGCTCAACTTTGCCAAGTTGCCTGAGCAATCGAATACTTACTCTGGGCGAATGTTAAAATACTTTTATATTATTTATTCATTCATGGTTTTTTTTTCAAGTGCTAAATGGAGGACAAGCAACAGCCTATTGCCTGAGCCACAGCGACAGCGACAGCGGCTGCTCTGGGGACCGGACCGGACCGCTGGTGGCTTGTGGCACTGCCAGTGGCTGTGGCAGTAGTGGCAGCAGCAGCAGCGGGAAAATCTGGAAAAGCGGCAAGAGCGGAAAATGCGGGAGCGGGAAGCTGCAGCAGATGGGCCTGGGCCTGGGCGTCAACGAGCGAACGAGAAACGTCAAGGATGCTGTGCATATTTTTTCGTCAGGCGCTCGCTTTCGTTTCGCCTGCCACTCCACCACTCCAACCATTTCCACTATTTTGTCCTTTTTTTGCCGGCTCCTTTCGGCTCTCGGCTTTTGCCTTTTCTGTTTTTGGTTATTCGATTTTGGCGATGACAGCCAGAGCGACATTAAATGCCCCGCTTCAGTTGTTTGTGCTTTGTGGTCTAGGCCTGAGGAATAAAAATGGAGATGAAGTGGAGTGGAGGCAGAGCTGGCGTAGGTGTAGGAGGAGCAGCAGGCCAGATGGCCATCTGCCGGCCATCGGCCCCTCACCTAGCATTCCGTCTATATTGATGGTCATGGCGCCTCCCTCCACCTCTGAGTTCTCTTCTTTCTCCTCCGAATATGCGCCGTTGGTCGCCAGTTTTACGGCCCGGCGAGGGCAGCTCTCTGAGTTGATCAAAAGAAAACAAGAGGTGTAATTTACGCAAGCCTGACAGTTCAGGGAAAAAGAAATGAACGCGAAAATAAAAACAGGTTCCCTGGAAGAAGCAGGTGGAGTAAATTAAAATTGTTTCGGGCTCCAAGAGAAAGAGCTAATATTTTTTTAACAAGCAAAACAAAAGTTGTATAAGAAGGAACTATTTGTAAATCATATACTGTAAGGTTTTAGAGATATTTTCTGTCTCAGTAGCGTTAGCGGAACATTACATTTTTTAAGACCATAGGATCAAAAATCAATTTTAACGATTTAACCCTTTAACCAATTTTGGAAAAAAATGGTCTGCCTATTTTATTCTCTACCTTTAATGGTGATCAATAATATTCATGGTTTAAGGGGTCGGAAATAGCTCATTCACCGCTTTGTAAGGTTCTCTGCTGGAATATAAAAAGTAATAAATCCTTTCCCCCCTTTGGAGTAGCAACCCTCGCCATGTGAACTATGTCCCATGCCTGACCGATTTTTCGGTATTGACAATCCCTGCGGCTGTGTTGACTCAAACGGAGTCCAAGTCATTGCCAGTGATGCCCTCTGCCTCATCCACTGGCACGGACACGGGCAGAAACAGAGCAGAGCACTGGCACTGGTCCTGGCACTGGTGCTAGCACTGGAGGATTGCGGACATGGGTCCTGGCCAACGTAGTTCGTACATGTATTTGGCAAATCAATGGCTGACCGGGTGTCATTAAATGCCTGATCGTTTAATGCCCCCTCAGCACAACCGTCCGTCCATCCATCCAACCCCCATTCTCCCCTCTGAAGGCTGCACCAGCTGCTCCTTCAGTCCAACGCCTCTCCACTCCTGCGCTGAAGGATGTCTCGGGTGGCGCTTCCTTTCGACCCGTCGGTCGTTGCTGTTTATCGTTTCGCACTTCCGCTGGTCAACTTCCTGCAGCGATTGGCCCCGGCGACTGGGGCCAAAATCAATTGGAAATTAATTTCATGCTTTGATTACCGGCCATGACGCACGTTTTATGACCTTGAATACGACACTTTTGTGTCGTCGCCGCTTCGGACCGTTGTCCTGGCGTCCCTTCGCTGCCAACGCTGCCACTGCTGCCCCCGTGTCCGTCCTCACTTTGCTCACTAAATTAGCCAGGCAATGGCATGAATTGAAACGAGTCCGGGGCTAGCTCCGATTTTGTGATTTCTGGCGATGGCTCACTAACTGCTGATGGCCGGCATAGTCTGGTATTGCCTTCAATTTATCAAAGCCACGGCTCATTCGTCGATGCCTGTCAGGTAGGTAGGCTGGCAGGATGTGGGATGTGGCTGGGACTTGGGATGGGGTGTGAGGTGTGAGTGTCGAGCTGGAGAACATGAAACGTGGCCAACTGGGACGTGGGCGTCTCGTTAATTGAAATGTTTATATGACTTTTTATGGCCTGCCAAAAAGGCCCATTACGTTAACGGGATTTCAATGGAGCGCCAACTCCCGAGCACTGATTAAACTAATTCGCACCAATAATTCTCCGTCGAGGGAAAGTGCGAAAAAATTCCCCCGTTGCCAACTTCAAGGAACTGTGTGGACTACATAAAGGGCGAGCGAGAGGGGCGAGCTATAGAGGTATGTAAAAATATTGCATTAAATTTACTTTGTCCAAGTTTCCCCGAAGGGAAACGGCGCTGCGTCTTTCACCTTTTTGCATCCTTTGTGTCAGCAAAAGTTTTTCTGCACGTTTGTGCAAATCCATTCAATATGGCTGCCGTTGCCGCTGCCACCGCCACTACACTGCGACAAATACGGCTCAAAACGGTGGGATATTCAGTGAAAATTAAAGTTTAAAAAATGCAAAAGATTAAAATATAAACGGTAGCTGGAAACCCAATAGCTACTTAAATATAATGGTTAATATAGGGTTCGTAAGCTTACTTTTGTTCAGTGCTTCAGTCCTTGCTCGTGGTGCGGTGCAGGATCCGTGGAGGATGGCTTGAGAGGGCGGCGGATGCAGGAGCCAGCTCCTGCAGGAACAGCACCTCCTGCGGACAATCTTAGGCTGCCGGCTGCCGCTTGTCGCATGCCAGCTCACTCGTTTATTCAATGCTTTTCTTCGATTCTGCAGCAAAGTTGGATTTCGCCCTTTGTCGGTCGGCCAGGAGGGTGGAGGAAAAGCGAACGCATTTGAGGATAACCAAAAGGTGCTTTTATATGCTTAATGGAAAATCTAATTTATGACCTATGGCTTTCTGTTCGTTGCGTTTTCCCAGCTGCCCTCCTTGTCCTCGTCGCCATCTCCGTCTCCGTCTTCGTCCTTCGACCATGTCGTCGTCCATCGATTCCGCAGACATTTCTGCTTTAGATTTGTATTTGTCCTTTTTGCAGCAAGGAGCAGCTCTCAAGGAGCCCAAATGGAATGGGAGCAGCAGACCAGCAGCGCCAGTCTATTCTAAAACAAATGAAGATTAATGCGAATCGAATGTGCTGCCTTTGTAAGTAGGAAAAGGAGTGCAGGACTGCTCCTGCTCGGTTGCTCCTGCTCCTCTTCTGCTGCTCCATTCCCGGCCACACACCATTCAAAAATTAAACATTCCGAATGCATTTATAATTTAAATGAATAACCCAGCCATTTCTTACCTCTCTGGTTCCATTCTTCTTGCAGAGCACTGAGCAAAATGAATGGATTTTAAACTGGCCGGAAGTGGTTTCTACTTTTTCTGACTAGGATTTTCATATGAGAAAACTGAGCTTTATTTAAGAGTAGATGTCGTATGAAATACTGTCTAAATTTTATTAATTTAAGAGTCTCTCTACAAATGGTTTTCTTTTAAAACAAAATTTGAACAGTTCAATTAATTTACAAGTTCTCTTGTTTTCAAATGATTTAAAGTGTCTTTATAATGTTTCCTACTGTAAAAACTATTTTTTGCAGCCCTGCCTGGATTTCTTTTGACTTGATTCAAGGGCCAAATGAACGGAAGTTTTAGCGCATAAATTTGAATGAAATGCTGGGGCTCGGCTCTCCACAGCTCCTCCAGCGCTGCGATGTGTGGATGGCCAGATGATGAGTGATGGGTGCAGCGCTCTCCCTCAACCCTTCCCCCCCGTTTCAAGCCCTATTCAATAGTTCGTCCCTCCTGCCTGGCCACACCCATTTTCCCCACAATCTGTGCCCGCCCATCCAAACACGCAATAAATTGCCCAAAAATTATGTTTTACACAACTTGCCGCAAATTGCGCAATTCGAGGGAAGTTCGGCAAAAGGGGCGTAACATAGTGGGGCCTGCAAGAGGAGGGGGTTGCCGGAACGCTTTTCCGGGGGTAGTTGCAACTGCTGCATTGCAATTGACGGCGATTATCGCGGCGAAAATAGTTTTGTTTGCTCTGGCGCTGCTCGGCCTGTGTGCGCAGTGTTTGTTCAAAGGTTTCTCGCTGGGTCTATTGGCATTTTAAACGTTATCGGAAACTAACCGAAAACTCCCAAAAACTCGACTATATCGAACGCGGTACTACTCCATGTCCATGTGTGTGCTCCGAAAAATTTATAAGCCCCAAAAAGTTGTTGCAGCTGCATTTGCAGTTGCGCTTTTTGCTCATGGGTCGCGGGTCTTTGGTCGCGAGTCCTGCCCCTGCTCCTCCTCCTCCTTCTCTGATTCCGATTCCTGGGCAGTTCAATTTGGAGCAAAGCGGAGCAATTAAGTGTAAAAATGCGAAACACATACGCGCAAAGTGCACACAAGACCGCCACCGCCGTTGAAGCGCACTTTTCCGGCACGCCCCCTCGCTCTAACCTCCCCCCCCCCCTGGAAAAACCACGCATGGGGGCCATGGTCGTGTCACCTTCTAAACGAAATGAGCAGCAAATTGGCAGTAAATTTGTTTGCTATTTTTCTTGTGCTGTTCTGGTCGGTACCAACCATTTGCTGTTTTGCTCGCTTTCAGTTCTGTTCTCTGCTGTTTTTCCCAGCTTTTCTTTTTAGCCTTTTCAAAATGTGCAACAGTTTTTGTTGCTGTTTGTTTTTCTTTTTAGTTTTGTTACGGGAGCAAAACTAGTTTTGCCAAATAGCCCAAAGGGGCAAGAAGCAAAAAAGCGCCCAACGCCCTCGGTGCACCCCCGCGCGCCACTTAAACTTGTTCTGTGTGCAAATTTAATTTTTTCGCTGTTTTTATTATTATTTTTTTTTTTTTCTACTTTGACCAACTGAGATTCGGATTACAGGCCATAAATGCAGACCGTTGTTGCTGCAGCGACTGCAATAACTCGAAATCAAAACGCAGCGTGCAGTCGGCAGTCGCCAGTCGGGGGCACTCTGTCACGGAGTCGGCAGCCAACGCCCTCCGACCCACCCACAGATATGTCCACACACGATCCCCATCCCCACACCCGAGTCCTGCATATATGTCCAGTTTTGGCCGGCTGGACATCATTTACGGCTGCCGCTGACACGCGCTGGCAACTCGCCCCGCTGGGCAAACGGTCGATGACGACGGACGACGATGGCAGCCGCCGGACGTGGCTCGGCGGACACCGGACACTGGCCCAGGGGAGGCAGTGCAACGGGTGCTAGCACTCCACCCAGGGCCTAAGGCCAACACTTGAAAAATTTGAGGCTATGAAAAGGTTGAGCTTTAAATAATTTAACAGGAATTTACAAAAAATTATTTAAAACGAACTTTCTTTTAGACAATTAAACAGACTACCTTTGGCCTCATTTACTGCGTTTGTTCGGTTTTTAAAATAAACTTGGTGTTACCTACAAACTTAAAATATATAATATATTTCCTCTAAATGCTAGACTCCATTAACTTTATCTTATTATTAATTTGTTCTCAAATTCCACTCAATCTTAGAGGCTTTTAGGCCTTGAAATTCTTCGAGTGCAGGGAGGCCTGGAGGCCTGCATTGGCAACAAATGCCCTAAGTGGCCAGCCGACGCACATAGAGACAACAGGACAGAAGAGGACATGCCTTCGCATTCAGCAGGAGACGTGGACGGAGGGCGAGGGCCCGTGCCCAGGTCCAGGTCCAGGGCCAGGTTCAGGTTCGCAGCCAGATTCAGCGCCAAGGCAATAGCCGACAGCAACCGCTGGCAGTAATCGACGTCGAGTTGGGGCAATTGATTAGAAGAACTAGCTGAAAAATGTGCCCATGCAGAAACATCGAGACAGGAACCAGTCTGCCCCGTCCCATCCCGTCCCTCTCCAATCCGATCCGTTCTGTTCCCACATTGAGCCGCCTTCTGGGGACCCGGTGTTTGAAACGAAAATGGATGGACCTAGACCCTGGCGCTGGACCCGCAAATTGGCGAGAAATATTGGCGCACAAATCGATTGGCCAATGAATATGTAGTGGCCAGCAGGCCGTCCGCTCGTCTCGGCCGTAAGTATGTGTGTCCGATGGTAACCCGAGGTGTTGTGCAGAAAATTGCAAAATATATTGCTCTCGGAGCTGGCGCGGCATGAGAAATATGATATTAAATATTATGAAAGGCGAGAATGCACTGCACGTTGCCAATCTTGTTAGCAGCCAATCAGGGATGTAACAAAATAATTGTCCGTGATTTGGCCATCATTATTCACACTTTGTTAAACGAGGTGCTTCAATTAATTCAGCAAACTGATAGTTTAATGAATGAGGCGGCTTCGACGAGGCTCTTGGCCATAATTCTTATATAATTATTAGGCCACATTTTACTTAAGGCTGTAATAAGCACAATAAGCAGCAATAAGCAGCAATAAGCACACTTAATAATTTTAATAACAATTAAAAAAGATATTTTAAATGTGTTTCTTGAGAATTGAGAGATAACAAAATGTGAATTTATTATAGATAAGCAATAAAAGAAAGAATAAAGA
>JAEIIL010009349.1:0-10764 GCA_018905715.1 Drosophila lini | reverse complement strand
GGAGAATGCTATAGCGATTACAACAGATGTAAAACTAGTGAAATATAATAGGAATGTCTATCATAAGTATTTGATTGTACTTAAATCGGTTTCGTATTTTATCCAAAAATAAAAACAATTCAACAGCCACAGAGTTTTAGGTAAAAAGGATCGCAAAAGTTCCCCCTGACCACAAAGCTGAGTTACAGAGCTTTTTCTGAAGCCGGAAAAGGAAGTCACAAAGGAACAACAAAACTTTTACTTTCCTTTAATTGTTAAATGGGATATTCAACTTAAAATGTAGAATATCCTGAATGTTAAGTGTTAGCTCGGCTAAATACATCATTTTAATAAAAACTAAAAAAAATAAAATTAAAGTAAAAATATTTAAAAGCTTAAAAATTTTAAATTTTTGGGCTGGGATTTGACATCCGTACAAAAAGGTGTCTAAGGGATTTAATAACTCTAAGAATCAAACTTTTTTTTTAGAAATTTTGTGTATTTATAATTCTTGACCACATTTGTTTTTTAAATCATAAATCGTCTTGAAATATATTTAGAAAATATGGTCTCAAGCCCATCGCACTTACAGTAATTAAATTTAATTCAAAGAACTCAACACTGGAAATATACACATATAAAACGCAAAAACTTTGTTTGGAAAAGTCATAAAGGTCAACAAGACATTCATATGTGTGCGGCCTGAATGCGACATGCAGAAATATTTTCCACACAATAAAATTACAGCATAGTTTTAGCCCCTCTCTCCAACCTTTCCCCCTCTCTGCGGCCGCGTTTCCGCCTTGACGCTGCCAAACAAAAGGCACCCGGGAGGCCGCAAAGTTGAGCAAAATGTCGAGCCGCCTCTAAAATAAACTGACACTCGCACAGCATACACACAAGGCACACACACACATCAGTTACACACACTCAGGGTGACGTTAGAGGCGCGAAAATGTTCGCCTTCCGCTCGCCATTTTTGTGGCCAACGCGTCTCTGAGTCGCGTTTTCATTAATTTAATTTGCCAAATGCGGCATAGTTTGTGGTAACAAATATATAAAGTAGTCGACACTTAGATGAACTTTGTTTTAAATGAGGTTTAAATGAGATTTACTTAAATAAAACATTTCATTGGGTAAGGATTTAACAAAGACTTTAGATTCTAGGGCGCCTTAGAAATGTAATTTATTCTTTAAAATAAATAATACATATTATTTTTAGATATTCAATATTTAAGATATTTTGAATTGTAATAAACTTTAAATATTACCATAATTACATTAAAGCTCCTTGTAACCACACAAGTAAGATATTTCTTCGAAATTTTAGCAAAATCTGATTAACTTTGGATCTGCAGAGCCCTGTGACTAATGAACAAGTTCACCAAGTCTTTGACATTTATTTGAAAATAGCTCTCGGTGCCATGCTCTTTTGGCTTTGCACAATTTGCCTTAATTATGGCCTAATTGTTGCCTACTTAAAGGCGCAAAGGCGACGTGGAGCACACACACAAGTTGTGCGAACGAGGGCTAATTGCTCGCCTCGCTTCCCATTCTTTGGACTCTCAAGAATAATGCTCTTTCTCGTTGAAACCAAAGTCATAAATTTTATTTTGCCAAGTTCAAATAACATGTCGAAAACAATCTTCCGTTCTCACCCTCTCCTTCATCGCTCTCCCTCTGCGCCTGTCTATTACAATTTGGTTTATCGGAGTCCTGGGGAAAAAGCAATTAAACTTTACACAAAAATATCTAATTGATTTTCAAAAACCCAAATTTAGTGGCTTCTGGCATTTTCGCGGAAAAGTCCATTCATTCATTCAGTTGATAATTGAAATTTGTGACAAAATTTGGGCTTCTTGAAATTGCTAAATGGTTTTAATATGTATATTTGCCAGATGTAATTACATTTCTAAGGCGGATATACTAAAAAATTATAATATAATTAATTATTAATAAACTAATAAGGTTAATGATATGATTCCCAGAATTCAAGCCAAACACTGAAATATTTTTTGTAAAAAGAAAATTATAAATAAATTAAATACCTTTTAAATAACACGCAATTATGGTTTAATATGTCAATTTCAGACACTATTATTTCCATTTCTCGAAATCATTGAAAACGCATTCCCACCCATTTAAATTTATTTTCCGTTTTGACAGTAACAAAACCCCCACGGCAATTATAAATAAATAATTTTCTTTACTAATTTGTGCTGATTAAAATGCACGCAATATTTCTCCTCTCTGGTGCGTAATGGCTTACTTAAAATATTAAAAACTAGTTTCGGCAAATTAAACCAACACACCGAGGAGGTGTGGTCCTGGAAAAATGAGAACGGTGTTGATTTACAGGCTCTGATGCGACGGCACAGCGGGTCACAGGACAAACAATCCGCCGCAGGCTGATGCAACGTGGCTGCCACAATGGTCGGCGGAGGAGGGGCTTGGCAATTTGCATGAAATGCGATTTTTCGCAGGCGTTGCATAATATTTCGCCCTGTGCGTGAAATTTCCAGGGCTAAGGGGAGAGTACTATATGGAACAGAATGAATTAAGCGAACGCATTATGCGCACATTCTCGGGCACGGTGGTTCCGCCATTAAAAGTTGTAAGGCGTAAAATCAGCATTACAGACTTTAACCAACACTTCCAGCTTTAATTGGCAATCATCAGGGAATTTTATGTACAGTTAAATTTTTAATTAAAACTAAAGTTGGCTTGTGAGAAAATAAATGTAGGTTGTTGTTAGAATTTAAACACTGAATTCGGTGCCTCAGAAATGGCGTTGCTTGCTTTTAAACACCTTTCTAGGGGGTTTCAAAACCCTAGTGATTCCTAGTGTATTTCATATTAGTTTCAAGGGTATAAAAAATTTAATTATTTAAATTTATAAATAAAACCCCAATTTTGTTAAACGAACTTAGTACTTGAGGTAAGCTACTGCAAAAAAATTATTGCATTCTTAAAGACGTCTTTTTAGGAGGGCTTTTAAAATCCCAGTGATTTAATATTAGTTTCAAGGGTATAAATAATTTTATAATTTATAGAGAAGTCCAAATATTTATACAAAAATCCCCAATTTTGGATAACAGACTTTCCACTTAAAGTAAGCTCCTGCAAGCAAATCATTGCATACTTTTTTAAGAAGTTTTCAAAACCTAGTCATTTCTGGTATATTTAATATTAGTTTTAAGGGTATTAATAATTTGATAATAAACAATCCAGATATTTATATATAAAACCTCAATTTCGGAAAACAAACTTGGCACTTAAGGGAAGCTGCTGCAGGGAAAACTTTTAATAGACTCCCGCCTTCTTTCCTTCCTTCCTGTCTTACCACATTCTAAGCTTCGAAACTATAAACTAACATGATTGCTTAGTGATTATAATTTATGCATGCCGGCGAGAGACTCATGCAACTTAAATGGCATTATGCCACGCCCTCACGGATACGGATATATGCGCCGCCGATAAGATACGATGATATGTAGTAGGGGCATGTCAAATGCGGGCAACTATGTTAAACAATGAACTCCATCTCTGCATCCTTCCACACCCGCTACTTTCCATCCAACCATCCATCTTGTGTGTCAGGCATTTGATACTTGGCCCCGAAGAAGCGTACTGGGAAATCATTCCACAGGATTTCAATGGTTTTGCCCAGGGAAAACCCGTCACAGGCAGAGAGATACAGCGTGCGTGGGTGTGAAAATGAGCCACACTTGCCTGCGTGGTTGGGTTGTATCTTTTGTATTTAAAATACAGCGAGAGTGGGAAATCCCATGCGCATAATAGGCAGATAAGTTTAAGTGAATGTAAGTGTGGAGGAAATGAGCCTATTAATCAGGTGAAAAGGCTGTGAAAGCCAGCTTTAAATAGGGAGGTGTTCAAGCCAGTTACTTGATGAAAAAATTTGATTTATAATAGAATAAAAATTGGGTTACTATTGTGAATGGTAATTATAATATTTTGGGAATGACACCCCTATTATTGAGATCGTATTAAAATTCCTAAAAGACTCCAAATAACCTTTAGGTTTTGGAATCACCAATGGGTGTTGCTCAACTTGGTCCTGGCAACATTTGTATTTATTTGGATGTTGCACAACATGTTCCTGCCAATATCTGTCTTTATTTGTCAACATTTTCTTCAGCCTTCCACACTGTTTATATAAATATAATTTGACAAGTAAAATTACCCAGGTTTTAATTTCAACCACAATGCTTTGGGTACCGGGTATCTCACAGTCGAACACCCTCAGCTATATCTTGTATTTTTATTTTGTGCCCTGTCCTCAGTTCGTGCCCTGCATCCGGCCAACTCATGAATCACCAGTTCAGCCTGAAAGAAACAGGCAAATTATTTATGTTAATTATGGTCGGTTGGTTGGGTGGGTGGATGGAAAAGAAAGTTGTCACTGACCCAACCAAACCGACCCGACCTCTGCCGCCAACTGTTGCCATATCTCGCATTTCCACTTCCGTTCCGGTTTATTTTTAATTATTTCGCAGCATTTTACAGGGCTGTAAGTGGCAAATTAAGGAATTATGCAAGAACAATGGCCGTAACGAAATGAAATTTCGTGCTTGGCCAATCGCAAAGAGTTTAAAAGTTTGCATCGTTTTCCTGACATCTCCGCTGAGCGTGTGTTGTGTGCTGTGCCAGGGCATTATGCAATCGCCACAATCCGCAATTAGTTGCGCACTTAATCCGAGACGCAAACAGCACCATCACCATCAGCATCACCAGGACCAGGGACCAGCATCAGGAGCCACCAGAGCAGAATGACACCCCGATTAGCACTGGCCATGATGGGACTAATCCCATCCTAACGCCGCAAACTTCAAGCGATTGCCAAACTTGTGCACAGCTTGCCCCCAGTGCCGGCTTAAATGCCGGCAATTAGTTGGCAATTCTTGTTTACTCTCTAAACTGAGACCCCGATTCTTAAACTTTGCCCTGGCAGGCACAACCTCTGATTAATGTCTGTGTATATCCTGGCGATTGTTTTTCGATATAAAATCCAAGAGCGTAGTGCATATTAATCAGTTGACACACAAACAAATGGAGCTGGGCCGTCAAGGCCGTCGTCTGGACTTGATGGACAAACAATGGAGAACTTTCGGTGACCTCGCGGAGAGAGAGGTGAGTTTTCACGTCTTTCAGTATTATTTGCCCTTTGTTTTTAGCTCACCCACTCTGCCAGGCTTTTCCTAATTAATAAAGCAACTCTTGGCCATATTCGACGTGTATGTATATTCCTTGACATCTGCTAAAGAATGTGCAACCCTTGACCAAGGTTGGCAAGGCAACCTCAGACTCTGGCAATTGGGGTCATGTAAGGGATGCGACAAAGGGATTATTAATCAGTGGCTAGGATAATCTATAAAATCTTAATTTAAATATTTACATCATCTTTAATATACATTCAACACAATCGGTTTAAAAAGATATGGATACAAAAATACAAAACACGACTTTCAAATACTTAAAATTGTGACTAGATCCTACTCGGAGCCTTCGGGCACCTCCAGGTTAAGGCAGTTAATCCAAAAGGCATCAATGGTATGGTACAGGTGAGGCAGTGCATTGCCAATACCATGGTTCTCATCGGTGTAGGTCTGGAAATTTATTTTAAAAATGTATAAAATTATTAAAATTGTAATAGAAAGAATAATTACATTTTTATATGCTCTTACCTGCTCTTCAAACTGAATATCCGCCCTTTGAAGCTTTTTGGCCAATAGCAGGGAATGCTGGTAGTGGACATTATCGTCACCGGAGCCATGAATCAATAGGAAATCATGGGTCTTAAAGTTTTCCAAGTTGAGGAAAACGCTGCTTTCACTGTATTTATTTCCATTATCATTCTCTGTGGGCAGGCCCATATAGCGTTCGGTGTAAATGGTATCTATTTAAATTTATAAATGAGAGAATTATATAAATTAAATAAATATATAAATTTAAGAAATGAATAAATTAAAGAAATACTTATTTGATAAACAAAAAACTCAACTAACCATAGTACAACCAAGAGGTAACAGGAGCCACTGAAACACCACACTGGAATATCCTATTATCGTCCTTCTCAATGGTCTTGGCCGTCATGTAACCACCATAACTCCAACCCCAAATGGCGCAACGATCCTGATCCACATAGGCAAGATTCTGCTGCATCCAGCGAGTGACAAACAACTGATCCTCCACCTCATGATCACCCAAATTATTGTTCACCGAGAAGAGCAGATCCTTGCCCTTGTTGCCCGTACCACGACCATCAATGTAAGCATAGATCGTATCCCTCGAGGTGGTAACAAAAGCTTCGTAGCCCAGCGTGAATCCATTGGTAACCCGCACAGAATTGGGTCCCTGGTAGACCACCACAATCAATGGGTACTTCTTGGTCGCATCGAACTTGGGCGGCAGGGCGAGCTTGGCGTATCCAATGCTACCATCGGCCAGGGTGACATTTAGGAAGTGGTAAGTGGGACGCAGCTTGGACGCTATTTTGGCACGGTACTCCGTGTTGGGCTCCCAGTCCACCTGGAGTGTGTTTCCAGTAGCCTCGTAGATGCCCACGTAATTGGGATTGGGTCCACTGCAGGAGAGTGTGTAGTAGGAGAAGGCCTTGCTAAAGGTGGCACTGGCCGATAGACAGGCCACTCCATCCACATCGATGAGGCCGCAGCTTAGGCACTCGTTGTTGCTGTACACATGGTACACAGAGGGATCATTAGCCTGGGTGGCTTGGTAGTACCTTGAAAAGTAAAATATTCCATTAATATTATTAAAAATAATATATTTTATAATAACTTACAGTTTATCCCTGGCTTCATCATATCCATAAACGGTCAAGACCGTGAAATTACCGCGCGATTGCCAGCTGTTCACGCCCGTCTCCAGGTTTAGGTTCCACACCTGCTTCCAGTTGTCGATGAAGTAGGAGAATATACAGCTCTTACCCGAGCTGAGGCACTTGGGAGTGCTGATGTCCACCCAACCGGATGGCTCCTCCAGCCGCTTGACCTCAACACAAGCACCTTGGTAGCTACAGCTCTGAATGGAGGAGAGATTCTGCCGCCTGTTCATCCAGGTTATGAGCAGGTGTGTCTCATTGGACCACACAACATTCTGCAGGATGTGATCGCTGCTGACAACATCCACAGGTGCCGCAATGCGCTGCATGGTGGGATCATTGTTGGTGACATCGTAAACACGCAGGCTCACCAGAGGATTCTTAGTGCCCGACTTGGGGTACTTGAGGTGCTCCTCATGAGGATACTGATAGTTGGTGGTTTCTCCATCGCCATAAAGGAAGTAATTAAAGGTCTCCACATCGGTGTCATCGAAATAGCCCACAGCCAACTTGGCGCCATCCGGCGACCACCAAAGAGCGCTGCCGCTGCTCAGCACCTCCTCCTCGTAGACCCAGTCGGGCACTCCATTGTACACCACTCCGTCCACGCCGTCCTCCGTGATGCTAATCTCCAGGTTCTCGTTGAAGTGGATGTACACATTGTTCAGGTAAACATAAGCCAAGCGATCCCGCAGTGGCGACCATCCGCAGTACTGCAGCTTCTCTCCCTTGTGGATCTGGATGGTGGTGTTGGTCTCGATATCGTAGACATCGTACTGAGCTATGTACGAGTGGCGAAACTTCTCCGTGAGGTTGTGACGGATCAAGATCTTGGTGTTGTCCGCCGAGAGCACAAAGGTAGCTCCCTGATAGTTGTTCTGGAGGGTTTATACATTTTTGTTAGTTCTTGAATTGTGAAGGAAATGGGAGTTATGTTACCAGAAAAGATGAATCCTGGAAGATCGTATCCGTCTTGGTGGCTGCATTGAATTTATGAATGGATCTGTCGGTGGCTGTGTAGTAGAATTCCTCATCTGGAAAGGGGATAAGAACATGGGAAGTTATTATTAATAATTAATTTGTGAAAAATATAAAAATAAATGAATAAGGTAAGACCTTAGAAGCCTTGCTTGGCATACATTTTATTATCAATAAAATTAAGTATAATTAATTATTTTTTTATTTATAATTTATAGTACTTCCTAAGCTTGTACCTTGTTTCTTAATGTACAATCTCACTGTGGTTATGGTTTTCATAAAATAAATGAAAGCCCTTATCATGATTCCGGGAACAATTAGAGCAAACAGATAGAAAAACTGGTTTCATGTTTCTTGAATGAGTCAGTTTTTAAAAATGAGTTGCTGTATATGTAAAGTTATTTTAATATAATTCAAATGTGGGTTTTTGCAAGAAACAAATCGTTTATTTTTTGTTCTTACGTTTTCCAAATTATAAAAAATCTCCACTAATAAACCTGAAACCCCTTTTCAAGAGGCAGTTTTATAATACAACTACCCTTTATGAGAAAGAAAGAAAGCTTCGTTATTTGAATCTTTTTATAAATTTTACCATTAAAGGAGTGCGATTTAATACGTTTCTATCTTATATTACTACTGTTCTTTCGCTAATTAGCATTCACTGTAGCCACAACAATACCAAATTGGCTAAAACAATAGCCAACTTGAGCTTCCACTTGCATTTTTGGTCCAGTGCCAGGTTAGAGAAATTTTAATTAAACGTTGTTATGTGGGAAGTTGGCTGGGAGAAATCGACTTAACATATAGTTTTTGAACATAATGAAGCTAGCACCATTATTTAGAATACTGGGATTGAATCGAAGGCATAATTGCTGTACTTCAAAACCTGATGGCTATTTTTATAAACAAAATAAAAACTCAATCGCAATTCGGCATATATCTTTGAATCCACGGGGAGTTCCCTGCAATTTACGATGGTTTTATAATCCTACTTGACAAGCTGGTTATTCCATCTCTTAAATATAATTTCTTTCTAAATCTCGTTTTCAATTTAAGGGTATAAATTTAAAGGTATTAAAAATAGTGATAATTCGGGGGAAATCTTTGAATCTATGGGGAGTTCCCTGCAATTTACGATGGTTTTATACATCTAGCTGACAAGCTGGTTATTCCAACTTTTCACTATCTATACATATTATTTTTAAATCTCGTTTCCAATTTAAGGGTATACATTTAAATGGTATAAAAACAAGTGACAAATTCTAACGAAATTGAAAGATTTCCAGCCTTATCTAGTTATTGTATTATAGCACAAGACGGTGATAAGAAACGAAATATAATCGTGCTATCGAGGGACTAGCTGATGCTCGTAATTCATTGAAGATTAGATTTCACGACAAAGAACAGAAAATTGGTGTGCGAATAGTGTGAAATGTGGGTTTAACTCTAGAACAAGAAAAGCTAAGACAGAATTTATAATTGAAAAAATAAATTTTGGCTTAGAATAACTTAAAAAAGAAGATAATAATTTAACCGTAAGATTACCTAGAAGGTTTTTTTAAAATGTAAATACCAGTAATTGGTAGTAATAAGCCTTAAATGTAATTCTTAGTCTTAGGTAATTCCAAACTGAATTGATCCTAGTACCTTTCCCAATTCCAGAACCCTGGTTTTAATCCTATTTCAGATTTGGGATTAAACTAATCACCTTTTATTTAGAGATAAGTACATATGCATAATTAACACATTCGCTTTAATAAAAAAATAATTTATATTTAAAGGATAACAAATAAAAACAGAGTAAAAAAAAAAACACAAAGATTCGGCAAAGATTTTAAAGAACCGCCAGGATTAGGATAATATGTTTTTTAATTTAAAAAAATCTGTGACCTTAGAGAACGGAGAAATCATTATAAAATTTATAATGTCTCATAATTTTTGCTCAGTGCATCACTAGTCTGGGTAAACGCCTGACCCTGCACCCTGCACATGTATTTAAAGTCAAAACTGAGTACATTGTATACACTTGTATGCCATACGTAAATTAGTCCATTGATAAGGGAAGGGCACAGCTCCCGCTGATGATGGAAAACTGCTCTGTGGGTGGGTATTCCCCAGTGATAACTCCCCGAGGCGGGGAATTCTAGGGAAAAGAATAGCTCTACAGCTCGCGATGGCGGAGGAAGGCAAACAAGCGCCAAAAGGTGGGTCATCGAACCGACCCGAGAACCGAGACCCGCGAAGCAACCAACCTGTTATCCAGGTGCCATTGAAACCGCGAAGCCCTGATGTTCCCGATAGCGCCTCCGTTAGCTCCCACGCTGTTTTACTGTCGCTGTCCTCCCGTCCAACGGCCGCTGCCAGCGAGGTGCTCGGGCCCAGGCAGAGGCACAAACAGAGGCCGAGGCCGGCGACCAGCAGCGATGATCTGTCCAGCATGTCTGTCCGTAGCTAAAATCTCTGATTTTACACTTGTCACACCGCGAAAACAAGGACCGGAACGAAACGCACAGGGGCACCGTCAAAAAGCAACTGAATTGAAATCAGAAATCAATTACAATCACACAGCAATTAGCGCTGCGGCAGAGGAACAGCGCAGGCAGCGGCTGATAAAGAGATAGGAGAGAGAGCCGCTATGAGCGGTAGAGAGAGCGATCGGTTTTCGAAAAAAATATATATGTATATATTTGCTCCAACCAAGCTGCTCTTGGAGCTTACATCGCTTGTTTTTTACCCTCACAAAGAGTATTATTATTTTAGCAACATTTTAACATTATTATAAAAGTTAAATTAATACTTAATAAATACTTAATAAATAAAAAAAAATAAAATATGAAAACGGAAAAAAGGAATATTTAAAAAATTTAAAACGCTTTAATTGGAGGCTCTAGTAAGTGTCTAACCATTCAAATACACTTAGTATAAAAACTATTCAAATGATTTAC
>JAEIIL010009348.1:0-10782 GCA_018905715.1 Drosophila lini | reverse complement strand
ATTTTTAAACTATATTTCATGAATGTTTTATAATTATATAACTTTGTTATTTATATTAAAATTATTTAAAAATATTTCATAGTCTTTTTCAAAATATTTTCTTCATTTACGATACCTCACTGTACTAGCTCCCCACTCTTGCCAGCAAATGCCGCTTGCACGAATGTTTGTGGCACATAATTGAAAGCTAGCTAAATTAATTTCAATGCAAAAGGCGCCAACCTCGAACGGGTTTGTTCCCCTAACTCTCACCCAGCTCCACAGCTCCCCAGCTCCCCATTCTCTTCATCCTTCCCTTGCGGTGGCAACAACTGACTTTTCACACATGACTGACTGAACGACTTTGACTGGCAGCTCGTTAACCGAAGCTTCCACTTAGTTAACTGATAGTTAGCGTGGGCCAAACCTAACCATTTTCTGTTCACATTTCTGTAGTTTACACGTGTAGGAGTGACCCCAGGTCACCGAGCTTACGACCCCACAAGCCACACACGTATAAATTATGGTACAATCAATGGGTAGTTAATTTTTATTGAATTTACGACTAAGCTGAGAGTTACTAGAAAAGATTAATATGGTGAACAAATAATGGAACATTTGTGATATTTGAGGTTTTTAATATAATATAATATTTGAGGTTTGAATATGTGGAAATATAATTTGTTTATGCACTTTTATATAACATTTTAAACGTTATAACGTATATCATCACTTCTTTATTGTCCTTTTCTAGTATTTTTTCATAAATTTATGAACTATACCTGAGAAACCTTCCAGCATATTGATCTATTGATCTGAACTCTATGATAATTGTCTCTATTCAAGTGAGCGGAAGTGTCAGCTCATTGTCCCTGCTGATTTCGAGGAATTTGGGAAACTCGAACTACCTCTCTTGGGAACCACCCTACTATACCCTACTTCGTGGTCATTTAACGCTCTGTCATAATTCGTTTCCTGTTTATTCAACTACTTAAGAGTGACAGCGACTTTTGTGTCAACTAATAAACCGAAAAACGAAAGACTCGCAGCAAACTGAAATAAAAACGAGTCAGCGAATTTACGACCATCCTCAGAACGTGTCCCTGTCCCGGGGGGTTGACCAATGTCAGGGAACGGGAAGTGCTCATACGGGTGTGTCCTTATGTGTATCAGTGCCGCCTTTACTGCGGTACGTGTGAATAGCCCTAGCCAGGGGAAGAGCAAAAGTCTCCTCGGTCGTAAAAAACAAAAGGTCCTCCCCCCTACTCCGTGTTGGCTGGGATCGTAAAAACTAACCACCCATGGCTAAGCCCCAACGCTTTTGCTAAATGTTCGATAATTTTTGGCCGCAATTGCAGTTTTATGACATTTCATGGATCATATGTGACTCGGTCCATAAATTGTTGCGGCCTTTCTCCGCAGCAGTTATCTCTCATACTCGTATTATGTCCTTTCCCGTCGCAGTCGTAAACTGTCCCCCGTAGTCGTCGGCAGTCAAGTCGCAGCAGCTGTCGCCGCCTGCTCTTAATAACTATTTCTATTACACTTGCCACTCGCAGCACGCAGAGATTGCGGGAACGGGGAGCAGGCGTTGGCAACATTTTCTACTTATCTTCGCAATGCTTAAGGAGCTGATCCCTGGGGGCTTAAGGATGCCACAGCCGCCACAAAAGGACAGTGAAGAAGAACTGCAAGAAAATATTGGAAGATAAAACTTTGGCACATCGGAGGCCAAAGCAAGGGGAAATCAGGTTGCTACGTTTCGTAAAACCTATAAATTTCACGTAAAATAATAAAATTGTTGTTTCTCTTACAGCATAGACTGGCAAATGTAACCGTTGTCACAGTAATACTATTAAGTTACTTCGTGTATGATATGATATACTGCAATTCATGTAGCAAATATAGTATGCAATTTTATAATAATGAATCCTTTTTTGGATATTTTAGATCTGCAAATATAATAGATTCAACAGATTTCGCAATATTTAATCGAAATCATTATCGGAAGACCCGTTATGCTTTAGCTGGACGAAATACGCATCTCTTCCAAACTGAGCTCAAGCTCGAACTGGCGCTCATAACTCTCAACTAATTTAAAATAATTTATAACGGGCGTTTGTCACATAAATCAAGCCGACTATAATCCTTTTGAACGGGGCGCTCGCACAAAAGGAGCTCGACTCCATGTCACTTGAGGATTTATATCTTCCTTTTTGTATCTCTCAGCTGAGCCAGCGTAACATTGAACAGAAGCCCTCAAACCCCAGCTTGAAGTCGGTACCGCGGCTAAAGTCGAAGACAGGATTGTTGTTGCTGCTCTTGTTGTTGCTGTTGGGGCGGCGGCCTCGTTTGATGTGCAAACATTATTAAAAAGCCAATAAAACATTTAAAAACAGCTTGAAATTTTTCATTGTTGAGTTGCTGCTGCTCCCCTCGCTCCATGCTGCTTTCTGTTTTATTTGTATTTTGCTTTTGGAAATTGAAAAAAGGGAATGAACCTCAAAGATTCGAAGACTTATTAATGCGACAACAGCGGCGATGCCACAGAGCAGCCGCGCAGACAATTTAATATCTTTTGAATCCCTTTGAGCTTGTACCGAACGCTGAGGCTGAGGCTGAGGCTGTGCGCTGCCCGCCGAGAACGGTAGCACACGAAAATGTCAACAATCAGGGAACAATCACATTTGGCCTGCTGTCACTCTGGCAGCTACCAATATTTATTTTAAATCACCAACTTTCGAGTATTTGCACTTGAAAAAATAAACAGTTTTTGGGTAAATTAATATTAACTTGCGAACAAATGACTTTAACTTCTATTAGACAAGGTTCTAGCTTGATATCACCTTTTGGCCTAAAGGATTTCCCAATTGGTTTCAGATTCGTTTCGGGTTAGAAAATAATAACTAATAAGATTTCTTTCAGTGCATTGAGTTACCTGATTGGTCGTTCACTGGCTCAGCGTTTATTTAGGCAGCTACTGTGTTTGTTTTTTGGCTTCCAATTTCGTTTGAATCCGCTGCTCAAGTCAGTCAGACAGTCAGTCAAAAAGAGAATACAAATATCTTTGACAGCTACTGTGTGTGGATCGTGACAGGGGCTAAGGAAGAGCTGAGCCACACCGACTTTGAAGTCCGCCTGACTTGAGCTAAGTTGACTTGCCCATCATTCGATTCATTTCGTCTTGCCTGCTTTTTGCTTTTGTCATGTCATGTCTCGGAACTCGGCTTGAATCTCAGCTCAGCTCAACTCGGCTCCCGGCTCCCGGCTCGACGCGATTCATTTCCTTTTTGGTTATTTTAGACGATGTGTGACACACATTCCGCCTGCATAATACGGCAATACTTCAAAGGATACTCTCGAACCGGGGCCTCCTTGGGCGTGTGTCTGTGCGGCTTTGGTCAAACGAAACAAAGCCGAAAAGAAAGGTATGAGCCAAAAAGACCACAGTTGCCAAATAAATGCGCCTACGGCCATTCACAATTCAAAACAATGCCTACGAGCTAAGACTGTCCTGGCCTTGAGGCGTTTTGCTCATATATTCTCGGAATCAAATGAGCTCCTTTGACAATATTCATTGTGTATTGCCTTTGGATCATCCTTAGCTCAGGCTAAAAGCAGAAAACAAGTTTATATAAATTAACTATTAAAAACAATCAAGGAAGCTGTAGTCCGAATATAAATTTCCATAAATTTGATTCTTCTCCACATTAGCAACCCGTCCACACCCAAAAAAAAAGCAAAAAATATAAATATTAATAAATAAATACACACGTTTATATAAAAACGTAAGATGGGCAATCAAATATCACTCATACGCCATATGAATAATTCATTCAATCAAAAAGGAACAACATTGCCAATGCAAATACCCATAAAATTATACAATTACAAAATATTTAAGGCAAATTATGGTTAATAATTTTCAACGCGTATAAACCAAAAAACAAAGCTGAATCGAATGAATATACATATATGTATATATGATTTTTATGCAAAATATAAACAAAGACCCAAAACGAAAGTAACGAAATGAGACGCATGAGGAAAGGTAAATGGTGCCGACAAAGTGGTCGCTGTCTGATCATTTCATATATCAAAAGGCAATAAAAAAGAAACGGGCTCGTTAAGAAAAACGATTCAGGGTAGTCCAGACTTAATGCTACTCAGCTAACTAAATAAATAATATATGAAAAAACAAGCCAATGCACTTAAATATACAATAAAGAGGAATATTATACTGCAGGCTTCAGGTAAGCAATTGTGTAAATCTTTTTTCCTAAATAAATATTTAAATATTTTAATGAAATTTAAATGTATTTCTTGTATTATTTCGGTTCTTGTCAAATCGAATACGCTTTCGAATTCAAATGTTATTCTAGGGTAACTCATTTATTTCTATGCACGAAGAAAGAGCTCGAAGGGAACGAGACTCCCATAAAGAGTGGCAACGTTTTCATAGTGTTTTAAATAGTTTACGATTATTGCAGGGCATCCAAGCCAAACGACCAGCATGAAACTAATACCATCGGGTTGTGATTAGTAAACTGCTGGCCGCTTTGAACTGGCCCGACACTTTTCGGCTTTTGTTTAGGGCTGGTGTTGAGGTTTTCCCGATGCATTTTTAATTAGGGTACACAGACAGAAGTCTAAAGTGTTGATAATCATTGAATTTATCACCTGTGAACCGAGCCTCGTTACCAACCAATCAATTAAAGTTTCCCTCTCTGACTCGGTTTTCCGTGGGTAAAGTGAAAACTTGTTTGTGGCAAACTGGGAATTAACGCGAGTTAACCGACTTATGAATGCATATAACGTTTTTCGACAAGCTGCCATTTCATGTCACGTCAATCACATCACTTCCATTTCAAAGTTTTTACTTTAATTGTTTATACCTGAAGTTGGAAATATTTAATAAGTTTTATATAATTATTATTTCTAAACTTAAATGGGAACTGATTAAAAAATTCAGGAAAAATGTAAAGTACATACCTTTATTTAAAAAATTAAATAACTTAATAGATTTGTGGTAAAGGAAAATAAAAAGTAAATCGCATTTTTGCTTTCAAGCAATTTCCGCACTTGCACACTTTTAACGACACTCCAAGGCTCAAAATGGGATTCCCTTCATTTCTGTTCCTGTTGCCAACAACAAACGCAATCAAAAATCTAAAAAGTCTGCAAGTGCCTGGCTGCAGTCCTTGAGTTAATGATATACACTCACTTCAAAAGAAGAGTGTGTGGCTGCTCCGAAGGGGTTGCGGCATCATGGATCCTGAAGAGGGTTCGCCGAGCCCTCACCCCAGGTTTATTTGGTTTGAGGCAACATTGTGTCAAGTTTAAAAAATCGCAAAGAAAGCAAAGCCATCGAGCAGGGCCCATTCAGAGCCGGCTGAAGAACCCGATTTGGGTTGTGCACCCCTTGACGGATAATGCAAACACTCTCGCACACATGAGCCCGATAAGGGTAGAACCGTATCCGGGACGCGAGGCACTTGAGAGCTCGGTTTTGAATGACTGACAACCTTTCTTCTCCGCTGAATTGCAACTGTGAAAACAATTAAACTCTAGACATGAAAATATTTGCCCTCTCCATCTGCCCCATAGTGATGTAATAAATCCGACAACAAAGCCCTAATGCCTCAGTTGACTGACACTGGTCCTCCGTACCCTTCAAGTGCCATCCAACAGATACGTAAGCCGTCGACTATTCGGTTAACAACCCCTGCGAAGGGCTTGATGATATCCTCACTTATCCGATAAAATCCTGAAGGTATTTAATTTGAATTAACCCGTGGGGTAGAGCGCTGGTCTTTGGCAGAAGTTCCCATGATCAGCAGCAAATGTCACTTCCGAGTTGATCTCGGACTTCCTAGAAATCGCCTCCGCTCGTGTATCTGGGAATTGGCCAAGATCAATAAATTAGAAAAGAACCTTGAGTCTCCCGAGGTAGCTCGGCCCAGCAGCGGGGTTCCAGAGAAACCAAAGTCGAGACGAGGGACAACTTCAAAGGACCGACTTTATCGACTGGCCCAGGGATAGCCGAGTCCATTCATATACACACACCAAAAATGTGCAAATATTTTCACTCAGGCAAATTTCTTCATAATTCTTGCGGCACTTTTTGCTTGATTTCTTTCCTTCCCCTCCTCTTTATGTGACAATGCGGTCGACAATGGATAATGACCACTGTGCGTGCCCAATGGCGTATTAAATGGGATTGCTTGGGTTGACACAGCCTCTCTTCCAGAGAAATGTAAGCAAGTTGAAGTTCTCATGCCGGTGTGAAAGGTGTTTTTCTTTCCTGTTCCGGCTTTGTCAGACAAACTAGAAGTCGGTAGATACTATTTGATGTTTTTATAACCATTTTATGGTTTACAAAAAAGGGAAACTAAAGAATGCCCAAAGTATTTGTTTAGGTTTGTATCGTTTTTATATCATTAGCATTTTAAAGTTTATAACTCTATTATTAATATTCTAAAATATCAAATCATCTACCAGTCTAGTCCTATTAGAGAGACTTCCTTTGTCTAAGCTGCTTTCTTTGTTAAACCTTATCTTTGTTAAAGAAATTCAATTTCCTGTATCTTTAAATTGTAATTCGTAAAATTCTATGTGCAGCATCACGTGCCCCAGCCGACCGTTTCGCAATGCAGCTGGAAAAGCGGGAAAGGAGCTTAAAAGTCAGGCAGTGAGGGTGGAAAGGAGCTGCAGATAACTGACATTTGACTGTCAGATGCTGTTGGCTCTCATTCGTTAATGTCAGAGGCAAGAGTTAATCTCGCGTGCATTTCAAAACAGTGCAGACAGAGGCGAGCAGAGCAGCAGGAGGGAGAGGACCCACCCCGCTAGGGAGCCAGGGAATCCAGTTGAGGTACGCACTGGTCTTTGGGCTGTATTGTAATCAAGGCTGGGCTTCAGCACTGCTCGCTTTCCCGCCTCGAATAGGAGGAGCCAAGGATATCAGGACAACAACTCTGCAGGTTCCACTAAAGGAAACTATTTATTATGTAATTCAAAAATGAATACATTTTTGCATGAAACCATAAATAAATTTATATTAGAAGTGGGAAGTTTGATCACTGCAAGGTTATACATATACTTTGAGAAGTTTTCTTTCTGTCAAGATTATTTTAAAACTATTTATGTGCCATTGACGGATATGCCTTTACCTTAAAGGGTTGCAAATGTCATCACTTCACTTTAAAAACTTTTTACTAAAAATATACTATGTAAAAGTACACTCTTAAAAGGTATAAATATAAAAAAATATATATTTATTTGCAAGGGTAAACAAACTCTTTAGGTTTTTTTCCCGGTTTTACCCTAGGCATAGTTATACCAACATTTTTCTTAGATTACAATGCCTTACTTGTTCCTCTCAGTGTCCTGTTAAATGACTCACTGACTGACGTACTGCAAACTGGCCAGCAGCGTGTGCATCAGGACGCTGCACCGGCTGATGGATGGTTGAAAGCAATGGCAACAAGAGACTGGGATGGGCGGACAGATAGAGGGGGGAGATGGGGGGGATAGGTCGCCGGCAGAATATATGAATGACATGGCAAGCATATGCCCGCCAGGATGATGATTCGGAATCCCAGTCCGGGATTAAGGCTTGAAACTGGACCCTCTGCTCCTCAGCGAGGCTTTTCCCACCACCAACGAGAGGTGGAAATGCCATAATGGCGTAGGAGGTGATATGGTACTGACACTGGGAAATAAGTCCACAGGCCACTCATCGCAGACAATTGAATTACAACTGTCGGACAGTAGCACTTGTGGGTAAGATACAAAAGGCAAAGGTATATAAGGTAATACTAGTTGGTACGAAAAGGTTATCTATAACCTTTATATTTCTTGATATAAATATAATACTCCTGTAAATCTGTAAGCTTATAAGAATATCTAGAAAATTTATTAAATAATAAATTTAATTTTAAAAAATTTCGCAAACGAAACCGATGAACTGGGTAATAGGCTTGACTTGGAAGCCTTTTGCATTTGAGTTTTCCGAAAGGGTCTCTCCGGCATATAAGCCATGATATAGTGGCAAAGTAATTTGAAATGAAAATTAATGACATGCAATCAATTTTCGTAGTCGTCGTTATTTGTTATTTTGATGACTTGCCTTCTGCACACAGTCTCTGGCTCTTGCTCTCTCTCGCCCATTTGTCAAGGGCGAAACAATTGGGAGCACGAAAATGAAATATGTCCGCCGTGCTGGAGTAGCTCAGGCTCAAGCTCCGAGAGTGACTGAGTGAGAAGGAGTGGGACGGAATGCAGAGAAAGAAAGAGAGAGTGTGAGGACTTCCTTTTAGCCGCAATATGCTTAAGTTGCGGTTATTTATTGTCAGACACTGTGCGCAGGGCGAGTGAGGCCACAGTTATACCCTGCACTTACGGGGAATGCATTGTCAGCCAGCAGAGTAATAAAGAATACATCATCTTTAAGCTTACAATGTTTTATATAACCTTGCAGAGTAGTTAACTGTTGAATTTAGTTTAAAATATAGCTCAGAACCGAGTATTAAGCTCTAAACTTTATAATAAAACACTGCTTAACAGTGCTTGCAAGAAAAGCTAAAAGATAGAGTATTTCGCTCTGGCAAAGTGTATTTTATGTTAAGCCACTTGGTGGTTAATAACTTTTCAAGTCATAAATAACCAAATAACTTTTTTAATCTTTAAAAAGAACAATCAGTTGCAGGGTATTTAGTGCATTATTTTATTGCTAACGTGGCGTTTATCCCTTTCAAATTTATCTTTCACGTGTATAAAGCCCTTCATGCCTGATTTGTATCGACACATTTCGCCCGCATTTTGTATTCCGGCTGTCAACGCCAAAAGTTCAAACTGATCAGCTCTCGGCTCCTTTGGTCGCAGTCGCCCTCTCAGCCTGCTATTTCCCTCATTCGGTGACTGACTGACTGACACGAGCTTACGTTTTTACTGTTATTCCCCCATCCACAGCCCCCCATCTCGACTGATTGATGGGCGACAGCAAAAAAGTTGGCACTTGCTTTGCAGTCGAATCACCAGAACCACCCGAAGCCACCCACAACCACCCACTCAACGGCCAGGCAACCCCCAAAAAAAGTTGTTTTTGGGAGAAGGGTCTAACACTAACCAAAATAAGTCATCGCGTGCTGGGCTGCCATCAAGCCAAAGCCAAGATTGATTAGTTATTGAAAAGACATCAGCTATGGACTTTTGGTATAGGAGGAATGGCAATTGATACCCTGTATTTGAAGAATTTTTGATGGAAGTCATTTTTATGAGAGAATTTATTGTTAGAAGTAAGTGTCAATTTATATATTTAATTGGTATACTTAAGAATTACCCATTAATAAATATATAATAAAAGTTCTCAATAATATTAAATTATCAACTTGAAATTTGTCCAATCCTCACATATAATTATATATATGTAATTATACAAATATAGCATCAACTTGCTTAGGGTTTTAAGTATTAAGTATTATTAATAAATATAAAAAATAAAATCAAAACTAAACTTTAAAAAACACTTCTCTCGGTGTAATCACTTCGGTGCCTTTCCAAATAAGCCATAATGATTTTTGATCGATGCGTCCCAGTCCGAGGACGTCAGCGGATCATTAACAAAAATGAAACTACCCCAATGCCGCTCCCTTCGCGCTCCGCCAGCGATTATGGAGCGTTTCTCGATTCCTCGTGCATAATCATTTTCAATAAATAATTTTTTCTGCTACCCAAACTTCCCCACTTTGTTGTTGGCGTTTCTCTCGACGCATTTTTTTGTTGGCTGGCATAATGACAGCATGACAGGATAAATTACTGCCAAATGAATGAGGCAAAATATGTCTTAAGCGACACACTCTCACACACACTAACACACACAGACAGCCACGCCCACTTGGCGCTGCCAAAAGCCAAACATCAAAAATTATTTTGCCTCTCCCGACTGTTGTGTAATTTACCACCAAACAGCGGGCCGAGGGCTTGAGAGGATGAGGGGATGAGGGTGCTGGCAACGCCCGCATGGTAAAATTAATAGGCATAATAATTTTTTGACAGCACCCAAGGATAACGCACACACACAAAGCCACGGAAAGGCAACTCATCAGAGTCCTTTGCATGCGGTGGTAGTACATTTTTTTTCCAACGCCGGAGCCGGGGAGCCCGTTGAGTGACAGGCAGGTTGATGATAAATGATGTCGCTGATGTTGGTCCGGGTTGCGCCCTACTCCTGCCCCTTCCCCTCTCCCTCGCAGGGGAAACTTGCCTCTTGCCATGTCATGGAGGCAATCATTTGGGGGTCCCCGCTACGTATCCTTCACAGCCCCATCGCTCTTGCTCGTGACAGAGACAGTCGTCGTAGTCGTCGCCTGATTACTTTGATGACGTTGCCACATATTTGTGTGTTGGGCCCCCTGCCCTCATCAGGCCTGAAATTCATAAAATTTTGTGCACTCTCACTTACGTTTTAAGATGTACAGGGTAGGGGTATATCCACTGTGGGAAAATGCTTGGATAAAATTTAGTAAATAATTTATAGTGGGTGTAATTGCCAGGATCACGAAGGAATTTTAGAGTTTCGTTTTGTATTTTTTAAGAATTTAAAAGTCTAGTTGCTAGTTTTATTTTATTAACATTATTACTATTTGATATCACATTGTTTACATACATGCATACATATTATTTAATTATAGTGAGTTTTAATATCTTAAAAAATTAACTCCTTGTCTCTCAGTATTTTCTGAGATTTTAAAAAATTGTATAAATTCAGCATGTATTATTTGAAATTTGTTATTTAGAAAT
>JAEIIL010009335.1:0-18589 GCA_018905715.1 Drosophila lini | reverse complement strand
TTATAAGTATAGGTAAAATGTAATAAAATTATATCTGCAAGGGTATACAAACTTCGGCGTCGAAGTTAGCTTCCTTTCTTGTTGTGTAATAAAACTGTCTGATTTGTGTCGAAAATAAATTAATTAAAAATTTATTTTAGACCAGCTTAAAACTATATAAAAAATGTAAAGTTAATTTTAAAATTTAAATAACAACATTTTTAAATTGTTTATGTTTCAAGGAGTGCTTTTATTTCTTCCTGTGTAGCTATTTGCATTCCTGTGCGAGTGTGTGAGACTCACGGCTAATGTGTCCCCAGTGAATGAAGGTGGACCCTTCAGGGCACTGGCCTCCCTCTTCTTCCCTCCCCGCCACTCCCCCCGCAGGAAGACTCCTTTCGCCGCAGATAAATCAATTTACTCTCATTTTATTTGTGTGCATAAATTTGGGTGAAACCAGGAAATTTAGAATGATTTTATAAATCTTCGCCTTTGGCCCTCTTTTTTTTATCCACCTTCTGTCCAATTCCATTTGAATTGAAATTTTAAATTAAAGCCAGCCTCAAGCTAATATTTTACATTCCCTTAAATATATATATTTGTAGATAATTATTCAATTTGTGTGGAAGCACACTCGTTCGTTCAATTTAATTTCGCCAATTGGGCAACGTTTTTGTGCTCACCTGGCGCTGAGTGAGTTTTTTTTTTTGCGAGTGTTGATGGAAAAGCTAACAAAACATTTTCCAATTCATTGAGTTTTACAGTTGCCATCCATTGGCGTCATCAGTGATTTAGAATGGTTGAAGCCCCTTCTGCCAGTTTGCGAGATATCAATGGGGAAACAGGATTGTGCTCTTTGTCACGTTCCCATTTTGTGCTCCCTTTTGGCTGGAATGTATGTGAGAGATGTCAACAAATGTCAACATGCGATTTGTCAAATTGTTGAGAAATCTATATGTTATGTGTATATAGAAAGTGCGAGGCAGCAGCGGCTTTCTCTGGATCTGGTCGAGCGTAAAAATGAAATTAGATTGACATTTGATACATTTTCTTATTTTTAGGTGGGGTTTTCTTGGGAGACATTTGCCTACAGCCCAGCCCAGCCCAGGCCAGCCCAGATCACTGTCACTTTAAATCCCCGGCAGTCTGTCAGCGAGAGAGCCACCTGGGGGAATATACATACTTATCCTCGCGCAGAAGGCGCCGCCGACACACATGCCTCAATATACGGCAAGTGCTTGACATGTTTTCGATTTCTCCGGATAAACAAAGAGCACAACAAATCACTAAAGTGAAAATGTTAAAAAAAAAAAAACGATAACATGGAAAACAATTTACAATTGACATGTAAATAAGCGTTGGGCCTTGGGTGGGTTCTTGAAGGAAGATGAGGGGACACGGTCTCCCGGCAACGCATCAGCGTAGTTCCTTAGGTCTCTTACTCCCAACTAATTGGACGTTGAAAAGTTTCTTCAAGTGTAGCTTATCTTATTCAGCTTTTGAAATAAGACAAACAAATCAATTGTTATTCCCAAGATACTTTTAGTCGCCTTTAAAATTCAAGAAAGTCTTTAATTTTAATTTAATTTGCTCAACAAACTTCTTTTCAGGCTTAGTCTATCTAAAACTTATATTAAATATTTGTAAAGTGATAAAAATATAGGCTTTGTCATCAACTAAGTGAAATAAAAACAAATAAATTGCTATTCCCAAGATACTTTTTTTTATTCGCCTTTAAAATTCAGGAAAGTCTATTTAATTCGCTCAACAAACTTCAGGTTTAGTCTATTTAAAACTTATATTAAATATTTGTAAAGTGATAAAAATAAAGGCTTTGTCATCAAGTAAGTAAAATAATAAAACAATTAAATTGCTATTCCCAAGATACTTTTATTCGCCTTTAAAATTCAGGAAAGTCTATTTAATTCGCTCAACAAACTTCTTTTCAGGTTTATTCTTTTTAAAACTTATATTAAATATTTGTAAAGTGATAAAAATAAAGGCATAGTCATCAAGTAAGTGAAATAAAAACAATAAATCTTCAGTTTTAATATACAAAAATGTAAGAAAACAATAAAAGGCCAGTAAAGTTACAAACATTTGTTTGGGAAGTGAAGGATATTTGTTGCCCTTCTGAATTTTCCAAATAAATATAAAATAAAATGAAACCCAACATACGTATGATAAATGTGTGCCAGATTTTATTGAATTTTTATTGTATTTTATTGTCTTAAAGATGCATAAACAATAGATGTTACCTGAAGCTCTTGTCACTTGACACTTTGTAGACTTGATAGAGTCTCGGCTTCTATAGTTAGTTGGCTAATGAGACCCTCTGGGAGACCGCAACACGTCTTGGCACTCAAATATTTATGCGCATCTTTGGAGACATAAAATATTTAAACACATCATCACCATGCACTCTGTGTCAACACTTTCGCCGCGCATAAATTTTGACCTTTGCACGCTTTTGGTTTTTGGCCTCGACTTTCCTTTTGGCGGCGGCATCAATCGGGGAGGCAAATCCATCAGCAAAGTGCACACAGACACCGCCGCCACTCTTGCTCCTCCACCTCCGCCGCCTCCTTAGCCGCATCAGCATCCTCATCCACTAGATATCCTGCTGGCAGTTTGACAGTTTCTTGCCTAAAACCTGCTGCAACACGGCGCGGTTCATTTTTCTTCATTTAGTGCTAGTGGCTGGCACAACAGCTTGAGTGCAGGCGCCTCTGATTTATCTGCCAGTCAGCTTATAAATATTTCAAGTGCTTGCATTTTAGTGCACGTGTGCCGCATTATCATCATTGCCTCCCAAAGACTTGGCCAAAAGACTCTGGCCGCGTCGAGCATGGTTTTAATATGCAACGCAATTTCACAGCGCCCGATGAAGGCAGAGGAGAGCCGGTCTCAGATTTTTCGCCCTCTAAGACACATGCCAGCCATTAAAGAATGCTGCCGGGGGAGGGTTGGTTAAGAGCTGCATTTTATATAGTTTTCAGTTGGGATACAGGGAGCGAAAATTGTAGTTTATTGTGATATTAAAAATATTAAGCTACGGAGAAGTAAAGTTGGTTTGTATTTTGTGTTTGTAATTTTTAGAATTTCTTTGTTTTCATTTACATAATTTTTAGTAGAAGTGGGCTTTTACATTGATACTTATTTTAAAAACTCCTTTACATATTTAATGAATTTTTAGCTTTAAAATGTATATTAAAATTACTTCCTTCGTTCCCAAGAAACCCTTTTAAATTAGCAAAAGTTTCCTCTGTGCAGATGGCTTGATTTTGACCTGAATCCTTGCCCAACTTTGATTGTTTTGTGATTGCTTCATTATTTGCAGTTATATCAGTGGATGTGTGTGTGCTTGTCTTTATTGCCATTGCCGAGGTGATTTAAACTAATTAAAATATGCTACAAAGGCAGCATCATCTTTAAAATGCCATCAACAACATATTGCCAGTGTGTGTTTGTGTTGCTGCTTGGAGCAAGTTTACTTTATGGTTGAGGTAATTTAAAGGCCCACAGACACAGGCACACGCGTAACGTACAACGTGGCCAATATTAACTAACGCACACACGTGCGGACTAAATGAAATTCATGGCATATGTGCGTGCGTTCCATACGTGTGTGTGTGTGTGTGTGCTCTGGTGCTGGTGTGAAGCGACATGCATGGCATGGTGATAGTATCTCTGGCCAGCTTCCTCTTCTAACAGCCAACAGCTACTTTTGCCCGGCAGTAACCAAGTCAGCGTGCCAGAAAGTGGTCTCTCCTTCCTTCCCTCCTTTGCCTCGTTTTAGTTGAACATTTTTTAGGAATTCCTCTGCCGCTGCGGGCCAAATGAGATTTAAAGATGGGATAGGAGAGGGGCAGACACACACCACACAGTTATGGCACTTTCTACAGTAAGTTGCGGCCACACACATACTTGGCCCGGTTTTTGGGTTTTTTTCTACGTCATTTTTTTTCTACTAGTCCGACTCTTTAGCATATTTCCCTTAGCATATTTTTATTTGTAGCATTTATAAGTGAATAAATGCGCGCATTTAAATGCCACTTCCCGGCCCGGCCCAGTCCTGCTTGGGCCTGGGAATCATCGTATCCGCTCGGAGGCTCATTACGTATGCAGTGGAAAGGTTTTTTTTTTTTTGTACAGCTCCTCCCGTTGCTGCTCAGCATTTTATGCACGTCTTGCCAATTTATAAATCATTTTTGTTTGTCTGTTTGCATTTAGCCTGTTTGCTGGCGTCTGTGGAGCTCGCTTGGACGTGGCCGGCTACGTGGCGTATACGTAATGCCGGCACTTGCATATGTTCGTTTAGTTTTATTCCCGCCTCTTTACGCTCCTCTCTCTCGTAGAAATTTCGGCCTATACATTATGATTTATTTTAATCGTGATGCTAAATGATTTTTTTTTTCTTCGAGACTCATCTTTCACTTTTATGACCTCTGACAAAATTATTTCTGTGTATATTCCCAGGTTTTTTGGGTAATATCAATAAAACTCACGCACTAATAAATCAAATGTGGAGCTTCCTCATTACCATGGCAAACTTTTGTGGGGGAGAAAACAAAGCAAAGGTGAATCTTGTATATACTCACTCAAATTCACAGATACAACACGATTTGCAGAGGTACAGAGGTACTTAATGGAAGGGGGCGGAACGTTGCCCGGTTTGTATTTTGACGAATTTTCGTCCAGACTAAAAGCATTTCCGTGTCTCAGTATTAGATTTTCGTGTTATTTTATTGAATTGTTTCGTTTCTTTTTGAACGCAACAACAAAACGATACAGCGACAAAACGGAGAAGCGCAGAGAGCAGAACATCCTTCAAATATGATTCTGCCTCATCTTGGTTCACTCGCCCGGCAAATGACCCGCATATGTCTCACCGGAGTCCGCAGCGCTGGACTTTTGGGATAACGTCCGTCTTGAAGGACATCGCATAACACGCAACACTTGAGCGGACACATCCGACTGGATTTCCATCTTCTTGTAGGACGAGCAGGATCCCGAACAGCTGTCGGGGAGGGTCAGGCAAATGGGGGTTGGGTCAGTGGTGGTGTTTCAATGGTCTTTCAATGGTGTACCAGTGGTGTTTCGATGGTGATGGTGCCACAAGTGCGCTTGTTGTCCGCTTGTTGCGCACTGAATTATTTATTAGGCATGTGTTCTTCTGTTTTTGCACTAAGTGTCATTTTGTTGGCCGACAAAATTTGCCTTGTTCCGTTCGGGTCTTGTGTTGTGTGTGTGTCCTGCCCCTCGAAATCTGCTCTCCGCCAGACAAAGTGTGTCAAAGTGTTTGAATATTTTATGGGGCACAAATAAAATAAGGAAAAGCACAGAGCAGCACAGCAAGAAGCGGAGACTGAGAACCAAAAAAATTGATTTAAAATTGAGCTTTGCTCTGTGCTGTCCGTAATTAAACTTGAGATTTGCATAATTTGATTGGCGCCGAAGCAGCATATCCAGCACATCCAGCACATCCTGTAAGGAATGTAATTCTATTGCATGCACTGGCCTAGGTATTTGACTTTTGTTTTGCCAATTCTGTTTCTCCTTCGATTCTTTTGCAAGCCAAAAATCAAGCCAAGAATACATTCCCACAGTTGCCCTGAAAAAATGTGCGAAATTTGCACTCCTCCAAAGATTTCATATTTGAGCTCAAGCCCAAACCCAACTGGAGCGCAGGCACAGGAATGCAATCAATTTGCAAATTTTCGCTACTTTGCCGCGTTTGCAAATGTTCAAGTATTTGGCTCCTTAGCAGTTTTTCCAACGTAAGAAGAATGCATACATATATATTTCTTTTTTTTTGTTACCATTCCGCTCCTATTATTTTCCCCATAGCATCGCCATCTATTTTGTGTTATTTCTGCACTTGGCTGCTTGTCTGGCGCGCATCGAACGCTGAGCCTCAGCCTGTCTATCTGTCTTTGATAATGCACTGAGAACAATGGTTAAGGAGAAGATATTTCAAAATAACATCGGGTTCTTAAAAAGTCAAATGAAGACGTCTTTTTATAAGATCGTTCTTTCAGTTTGGTCCTTCGAGCCGGATGGCCTGAGTAATTAACCTCAACCTTGTGAATGTAATTTTCATAGCTTCTGTTCTAAATTTTGATTTATATTAAATCAATTTATATAAAATTTATATTTTTAAAAAACCTTAAACAATGAAGATGTTTAGGTGGTTTTTAGTTCAGTCCTTTGAGACGAAATTGTAATGTTTAATAAGGCCCGAGTAAATAGTCCTAGCCTTGTTGCCGTCAATTCCATATTTCCTTTGCGATTTTATAGATTTGTTTTACTTTTATTAATACTATTATTTAATCAACAAAAATTTTCTTCAGTGCATCAGCTTTCCCCATTTCAGCAACCCTGCTTTTTGTTCCTTGGGGAAGCGAGTTATGCAAATGCAGCTCCTCGGAGTCCTGGCCATGTTTTGTTGCATTCGCTAGAGCCAAAGGTGCCGGTTCTCCGGCTTTTTGGCAAATGGCGCAAAAATAGTTCACAGTCCGCCGGAGCAATCGAAGCCATCAAAAAGGGCTCACTGATCATTGGGCCAGGTCCTGGGAGTGGGTGAAAATGTACTAATGAAAACTAGAACTGGGATTTCGCACTTCCCTCGAATACCTCTATATATGCATGGCTTCTTTTTATTCGATTTTTGAGCAGGTCGTACATTTTTCCCTTACATTTGCCATGTGCCATGTGTAAAATCGACAAATAATGGATGCCTCTCTGTGTGAGAGCGCCGGCAAAGCGCATTTGAATATCAATTCAATTGAATTCTTTGTGGTGTGGCTTCTGCTGATTCTGAAGTTGAGGCGGAGGAGGCGTCGTCTCCAGCTGAGGATGCATATCTCCTTGTGGCCATGGCTTCTTCCTTCGGCATCCTGGCAATATACATTCCAGCGTTATGCAAAGGAATTCGCAATGTGTAAATGGCAGGGTGTCTGTGTGTGTATGAGGGTGTGAGAGTGTGTGTTCGCCACCTTATGCGCAATAAATTGCAGCGAAAAATGTTGCATACTTTCAGGCCACAACGAGAGGAATTTCTTTTCAACTTTAAGTAGGTTTTTTTTGTCTCGTCCTTGGCCATCATTGTCAGGCAATTAATGAAATTTTTTCTTGATTTCAATTAAAGTTCACTTCAAGAAAAAATTGTTAAATGGACTGCGATTTTATTTATTTACAGGCGTAGCTTACATTCCCGAATGAATAAATATTTTCTGAGCCACAATAATCTTTTACGCTGAGAGGATAATCTGGTAAATGGTTTTACATACAAAAGCCTATACAGAAAATTGTCATTAATTAGCGCCATTTCAAATGAACCTACACCGTGCACTTACTATTAGCCTTTATATTAGCCTGGCTTTCTATATGCCTTCCATATGTGTGTATACATATATTTGAAATAAATTATTCTGCTCACTCATCAGCATTTTGCGCTGTTATAAACACGTTTTTAATTAAAATTGCAAAAACAGGCAAAACATAGATGCGGCGGCAATAAAAGCAAACCCAGCCGACATGTGTGTGTGTGAGACCGGCAGTGTGGGTGAAAAAAAAAAATGTATGATGGCAGCAACTTCAATTAGCACAAAATAAAAGGCAATTCTAAGTAGAACAAAGCCAGCAGCGGCAACAAAGTCACAAACAGACAGAGACCCACTTACCCCAGGCAGAAGGGGAGCAGGAAGGTGATGGGAGACGGTGAACAGGGGCAAAGGAGGGCTGACTACTGGAGCAGACAAAGAGGCGCAACAGTTTTAGCAATAAAATGGCAAACACGTAATCATTGCCGCCTGATAAATGTGCGTGCAATAACGGCCAGGCCCAGTTCTTTACAGAGGAAAAAAAACCTAGGACTTCATAATATGTGTATCATATCACATAGAAATGTACAGTTACACTTATGTTAAAATGTTTTGAATTAAATAATATTTATCAACATAATTTTTCTAGTTCATTCTGTCTGTGCTGTCAGTTTGTTTTTGTGTCTCTGCCGGAATTTTAAGTTTAAGAATATTTATAGATTAAAAGGTCCAAATTCTATAGCTTATAACCTATTTAAAGCGCAAATATATCCAAATAAAATCAGTTAACCAAGGAAGACGTCTTTTCATTTGAATTCTTCTTGCATTTTGGTCCTTCGAACCGGACATTTCAAGAAATTTCCCTAATTCACTGAGTGTATTCTAAGTATTCCACCTTCAATATTATACCATATAACATAAATTTTTCTTTCTGTACCCAAATGTGTACCCAGTGTATGTGTACATGCCTCATATCATCGACCTTCAGCATATTTGCACCATATTAATGAACTGGCAAAGCCCGCATCGCGTATCCGCCCCATTTGCCCCCGCATTCATTACGATTCCACTCTCGGTTTTGCTATTCAGGCATCGTTTCTCTCCTGAATGCGATATAAAATGCGAAATAAATACATATTCCCTACACAGGCGTCTCGTATAAAAGCATTGCCACTTAGCGGCAGCAGGTTATACAAATTGAATCAAAAAGAAATTGTTTACAATTTATGCCTGCTTTCAAATCACGGGCAGCACGGAGAGAATGAAATACAAATTCTATTCAAATGGATGTCATGTGTTAGTGTGTGTGTGTGTGTGTGTGCCCCAGTGTGTGATTGTGTGGAAATTCGCAACATTTTAACCCCTCACGTGCCAGGAATGAATTCACACACAGTATGTGTGTGTGTGCTGCCAAGGCATCGGAATTGTCCTCACGTCTAGACATAATTTCTTCAATCATTTATTACCTAATTAAGTGGAAGTATAAATGCCGAACTCAGCATGCCACTGGGCGTGGCAGGTCAAAGGGGAGGCAGGCAGGCAGGCAGGCAGAACGGAGCTCGTGTTATTTTCATTCTCTTCTGGGCCACCGCCTTTTGTATGCGAATTAACTGGCAAAATTCCAATGATTGACCTTAGTCTTTGTTGTTCGAGCCGGGGTGTGCTTCTGCTGGCGGTGGCTGTGGGTGTGTGGCTGGGTGACTGGGTGGCTGGGTGGAGTGCATTCGAGTGGTTCCCAGGGAACTTGAGTTTAAGCCATGAAACGGCGTTGCCTTGAGCAAGTGTCTTTGTCTTCGGCTCATCTTTTGTTCCATGTGCCTCCCCCTCTGCCACCACATATAAAGGCATTGTGTGGTTGGCTTTTCTTTTCAGCCAGTTCATTTTGCTTTTCTGCTGCCGCCTTTTTGCCCTTGTTTGTTGTTTTGTGTGTGTGTTTGTTTGCTTGCCGCTCAAGAAGGACTTCTCCTTATGGCACTGTCTTTGTAGTTTGCGCCCCTATAGTATCAACCAGGACACTCCCTGGCATTGTATTGTATTGTATCCGCGGCTTTGTTCCCTTCGATAGTGTCACATACTTAGTTGCCGATCGCTCGAAGGCGTTTTGGGGGTCAATAATAAAGTGCGCATCGCGAGTCATGTGACCCAGAAAGAATTGAACTGAACAGTTGAAGAAAAAGATGAAATTATAGGTAATATAAAGGGACATCAAAAAATTTGTAATCCTAATTACTAGGGTTTTGAAATCTCCTAAAAATGTGACTTAAAGAATGCAAAAGAAATGTATAGGTACAAAAGTTTGTGATTTTTTATGATGTAGCATTATTAGGCGTAGTTTTTGGAGTGCCAAAAGTTATATAAAATTAAGAAGCAAACAATTAAAAGCAATATTAAGTGAGAAAAATCGTTTGGGTTTCGAAATCCCTAAAAGAGTGTCTAAAAGTATGCAATGATATCTTAGAAGTACAAAAGCAAACCTTTTTACTATTTAGTGTCGCTTTTGACACTTTGAAAGTTATTTTCAAGAATAAGTAAGATTAATTAACTAAAATTAGTAGGGTTTGGAAATCCCCAAAAACGATAAATCATTTTTAAATTTAGTTTTCGGTTTAAAATATACAACTTTCAGACCTTATTTAAATCATTTTGTCTGTGAAATTACTTTAAGTTTTAAGTTCTTATAAAACCTCAGAGCAAGTAGAGATTTCAAAACCTTTTCTCTATTTACTTAACATTTTTACTTACCCAAATATTACCAACTTCCCAAATAAAAAGTCACGATCTTTACTGTCTATACTTTTGTTGTTATTTCGTTTTTCTTTATTTTTAGCTGTTGTTCTTTTTGTTTGTTTCACTTACATTGTTCTTGTTTGTTGTTTTCATTACAAATATGCCATTCGCTTTATTCCATAGTGTGTTTTTATGTTTAATTTTAACGTTATCCATGTACCTCGATTCGGTTGTTTTGTATACGCTAACATAAAGCCCACATACTTACATACACACCCTCGTACTCGTATGCACCCTAACATATCGTATATTTATTTATATTTATATTTATCGTTTACTGCTTAGGTTGCAACTTACAGCTTTAAACTTGAAGTGCGCCGCCTCTCTTGAATTCCCCATGCATAATTTTCATAGTTTTTCCCTCCGCCTTATGTTTATTTGCTATTATGCCTTTGTGATTTTGCTATCCTGGAATTTATACGTATCCTTGCTACAGATTGCTATTTGAGTATGCTAGTTTTCCTCTTTGCCCTTTGCCTGCTTTTTACATTAATGCGACGACTATTTTGTAATTTTCTTTCATTTCCCTTTCGTTTTTCATCATTCTTTAACGGTACTTTACATTGTAGCTACGCTTTGTCCGCACCCAGTGATTGCGAGTGATGGATGGAGAGGGGATTTGGGACGGGATAGGGATGGGATGAAACAAGACACTCGCCTTGTCCCGTCACTGATATGGTCCGAAACTATATAACGACTTAGTTGCTGCTTCAGTTGGCCATAAAACGATGCGGATTGGATAGCAAATGAACTGAATTTCAATAGCCCGAACAATTTCCACTAATTTTTCCTATTTCCTAGGGACACACGAGCTGCTCGATAGGTTAGTTTTGCCTTAAATTCGTCTAATATTTAGCTAGATGATTTTTCTCAAGCAGGTTTTCCCAATAGAAACAGACTTTACATACTTGCTGCTCTTGTTGTTTAGGTTTAAGTTAAAGCGTTGCTTTCTCTAGACACTATTAAAGTAGTTTTCAATGCTCTCTAACGTTTATAACTTTACGCATACGTATATTTAATAATTAATATAAATATTTATTTATTTTGGGTATATTTTTTGACTTAGATATGCTGCGGTTAGTTCTTAATTCGTGTCAACAGTGTTATAATTTGCAAGGATATTCGATAGAGTGATATTAGGTTTAGTCCTCGGTGTGTATATTACATAACCTTTTTGTCTAACAGAAGCGCAGGCTTGGGGATTTGCCAGATATCGTATAGGTATAGGTATAGGTAATTCGTATTTATATATCTTATATTTTTTTTCTGTGTGTATAAACATAATACATATCGCCGAGTATATGCATTAAGGAAGACATTTTTTCATGATTGTGACCATTCTCAATACGTGCACATTTTACACTGCTACAAATTTCTCTCTTCTTCTGTTCAAAATGGTCAAGCTTAGGCTTAAAGTGTGTGTTTGTGTGTGTGTGTTTGGGTGTGTCTGTATGCATCAAACACTCTATCAATATTCATAGATATTCCATTCACTCAGGTGTTGTTTTTTCCTCCTCCTACTATTTACAATAGTTTCTAGTTTACTCCTTCGCTTTTTACATATTTTCTTTAAGGCTCAACTGAAGTCTCGTTCCATGTACATTTAAACTTAGCTGTTTTTTCTAGCTTGAATTGAGATCTCGTACCTTATAGGGTTGTTGTTGTATATCGTTGTAAATATTATGTATAGTCATTGTTTTTTTTTTTTATTGGTATAAAGAATTATGTACAAAAGATTCGAGAAGAATTTTCGTGTAAAACTCGTTTAGGTGTTCATATTGATATGTACTGTTAGTATTTAATTACGTCAATTGAGGAGTCCAAAGTGGTAGTAGGTAGGAGTATGTACAGCGAACTGAACAGAGATATAGATACTATATGGCAATGAAACCTGTTGAAACGAGGCGAGGTGGCTGCCCGGCGAACAATCGAAATGCAGAACGCATAATTGATAATGAAACCGTAATTGTTTTCGCGCCTACGAAACGAAAAACCATGAAATAATTTAACAATAACGATTTGCATAAGAGTGTTAAGCGAGTGACTGACCCGGCATAAGGCCAGGCCGTATTAAAATGTAATTAAAAATCAAGAGAGAAAGCCGGCATATCCGAGGGATGCACGTTAAGGCATTTATTATTTTCCTTTAGTAATTGAGGCAGCCAAGGACTCGATAGAGCTTAAACAGCAAACAATGAGTGGGTCTTAATTGTCGTGTGTGTAAGGGGTGTGTGTGTGTGTTGTGTGTGATGTATAGTTTACTGTATAAAACTCTAGCTACGGATAGTACTTAATGCTGATACCTGCTCTATATACACCTCAAATCCAACTATCGAGTTTGCCTTCCGCTATTTGCTAACAGTATTATTATGTAGACAGCAGTTTCCGTTTTCACATTAAACGATAGATTAATCTAGTTGAGTTCTATATACGCATATGTCCTATATAAGTTTCTGTATATCCCATACGTTCGTATCAAAAGGGACAGCAACATCATCGTCAGGGGTCAACAACAAAGCTTTACAATAATCGCAGCTAAAACACAGAACTAGCCCCTAAATGTATACAACACAGTATTACGATTATGCGCCTAAGAGTATCCACCATATCATTATAGTTTATAGTTATAGCTATCGTTCTCCATCCGCCTCCGATGATGAGTATGAGTATGAGTGTGTGTTTTCCCCCCACGAGTATCTACTACGTACAGTTATGCAATTGTCCTGGCCTTAATCCTTCAGCTATGCGGCTGTCATGTCCAAGCCACATCGCTCACACACAGCGCTGTCCAGCTGGAGAAGTAAGCGGCCACCGCCAGCATCATCACATAGAGCAGCCGGTGGCAGCCACCGACGGAACCGTGTCCACTACGGGCCGCCGCACTCGTGCTCTCCGGCCAAATGACCTCGACTTCGGACATTTTGAAAATGCTCAGCAGTCGGTGGGATTGGAGCTCGCTGTGCTCGCTATTGATTTGATGACTGATGGTCTTCAGTATCGCGGTGCACTCGTCCTGCAAACAGAGAGATAAGCAGCCGCAGTCGTCGATTGGATTATTTGGGGAAATTGATTTTAGTAAATCGGTGAATGCACAGAGAGAAAATCGGGCTAAGCTAAACTTGGAAAGATCTCTAAGATATTTTATAATTTATAAATAACTGGTTCTGAAAAGACAACCAATTAGTTTAGTTCTTTGAATATGTTATGTAATTTCTCTCTCTGCATTTGTATAAGGTGCCTTGAGGCATCTCAACGAACCTTCTCCTTGCGCAGCAGCTCAATATCCTTCAGTTTGCCATCATGCGGCAGACGCGCAGCAATGATTATGTTCTCCTCGGTCATATTGAACAGCGTTAGGGTGCACTGCGTCTGGATGGAGCGGAGAGAGACGGAGACAGAGGTGATGGAATGCAATTAATATATATTGCCCGGACATACTTTACTATGCGTTCGCTCGACCGAAGCGAACCGGCGGCAACGGCGGCTTACCTGATTATCGATGTATGTGGTTACGTACTGCTGCAAGGCACGCACGGCATCCTGCACCCCGAGGTTCGTGTGAGGACGCAGCAGCGCCTCGTCGGCGGCACTGTAGCCCAAAAGCAGGAACACCCCACCTGCAAACAGAGAGAGAGAGAAAGAGAGTACGAAAAATGTAGCGAATGCCACATCAATTGCAGCAAACGTAATTTACTGCGGAATCCGCGCACAAAAACGCACGCAAGTGCCAGTGCCATGTGGTGGCAAGTGGCAAGTGGACAAGAGCCACGCAACCTTGCTGCTGCCACAATGGTTCCTTTTTCTGTGTCAAATATGCTCTCTCTCAAGTGGCTCCTCAGTGCCCGAGGAGGTGTCCTGACAAAAGGCCTTAAAGCAAAGCTACGAGATGTCCTTGCAGTATTTTCTCTTTTAAATTTTTTGCAGTTTAAGTAAGGGGCATTAAAGGAGGAACAAGGGGTTTTAAATCTTTTTAAAATGTGTCTAAAAGTATGCAATAGTTTTTTTTTTAATTTTTAGATGGATGTAAAATTTTAAAGCATACTTTTTGACATTATTTTAAGAGTTTTGAAACCTTATTTTCGGCAAAGACTAATTTGATTCTTTTTATAATTAATAAAATATTACAAATTAAATTTACTTCCATCTCACATAATATTTTCTCAACCTATAAACTTGGCTTAAATTCTTCAAGTGCAAACCCCTTAAGGCTTCCTTTACTTGCGGCACACACACAAAAATGCAGCTGCATTCCGCCTGACAGCCCCGCCTCGTCATTGCCTGTCGCCGGCGATAATCGCTAAGTGCTTAACGCACAGCGAACCCGACACGCCAACGTAATACCGCAGGAGGGCAGCCAAGAAAGAGGCGGGAGGATGGACAGCAAGGATGGCAAGGATATGTAGCCCAACTCACCTGGCAGAATGTACTCCCCAAGCGGCGGCTTCATGCAGATGAAGCGGCCCGAGTAGCAGAGGCAGCGACCGCGGAACGCCTGGTAGGCGGGCGAGGCGTGGCTGTAGAAGGCGAGGGCGGTGCGGCAGGGGGCGAAGGGCACGCAGAGGGCGTGGCAGGTGAGGGTGAGGGAGTCGCCGCAGCTGCACAGCTCGCTGCACTCCACATCGTCCAAGGAGTAGATCTGTTAAGGAACAAAAAAGTAAGAATAGAGAAAGGCATTAAATTGCATTGTGCGGCTACATTACGTATACGCCCGGTGTGGCCATAATTAAATGATGGCACAAACAAAAACCTTTAACTTTTCCACATCTATATATGTAAGTGTGTATTTTATGATTTCCCTTTTTACCCCAGCACGTGCCGACACGTGCAGGTTGCCGTGTGTATTTTCGTATTTTTCACTTTTAGCCAGCTAGCCATTTTTCTCCGGCTTAACTTTTAGTTATGTAAATGCACTAAAAAGCACTTTCTGAACAAATCCCGGCCGAAATATGAATGAAATATTCATTTGCATTTAAATTTTGCTTTCGTTTAAGTTTTTCTGATAAGTAGCAGCCATTTTCGTCAGTTTATATTAAAATTATCTCGATTTTAAACTTGTGAGTTGGTCTATTATTTACTTACCCGCTTGCTGCTGCCCTCACGAATTAGTTGATCCGATTGGCGAGGTCGTTGCACCACACAGTTTCCTGCAAATAAAATCGTTTTCAATTTCCAGAGCCACTTCATAATTGATGGAATAATTCATTAAACCAATTTGTCGACACTGAAAGCTCTGCCGTAAACCAGTTTAACACCTTTGATTTAACTTAATTTTCAACGCACGGACAATGTTGACTATTCCACTCATCTTTAAGTGTTTTGCCGCCTTTGTGGAGAAGGACACAAACACAAACACAAGCCCCCAAGCACCCAGCCCTACCCACTCGTGCCCCAAAATAACGGATGTCCGCCACTCATGTGGGGCATTCATCATGTCATCAACGCCATTACGACTTTTTCCCGGGCCCCTGAAAAGTTTTTCCCGGGCTCGGCGTGTGTGTGTTTATGTAGCACAAATTTGCACACTCGAGACCGAGACCTGACTTTTGCACTTAATTACCAGCAATGGGAACCTTAAGCTGCCAAGATGTGACTTAACTGGCACCTGGGGCCTGGCCCCCTAATCAAAATCCCTATTTTAGCGAAAACTTTACCAATAAAGCCGCTATAAAATGCATATAAATAATTGAAGCCTACACACGGGCAGAACGGCAGTTTACAATAGTTAAATATAGTTTTAAAATATCCACCTCCCTCTGGCAGAAGCAAAATCAATTATAGATGAGACACAAACAGGTTCAGCTGCGGGCCAGCAACATTTCATGCAAAATTCAGAGCCAAATGTCCCAAGTGTCTAAATAATTACACCGGACGAGCTGACCACACGGGATGGCAGCCGGACTGACTGGCTGACTAACAAACTGACAAACTGACAAACTGACGGACTGCACAAACAAACAAACTCATTTACATTTTTAATGATGTTTGTAAACACAAGCCTCGTGTCCCGGAGCCCCTGTGATAAATGAATGGACAATAAACGATGTCCTCGGCAGGAGCTTTTAAACAACGGAAGTATTATCACAATGCAGTCGAGTGATATGTTATGTGTGCGCTTGGCATTCAAAGCATAATCGGATTTGCCATGTCCTAGGATCCCAAGGATCTACAGCATTTCAGCGGACTTTACATGGGGCGTACACAAATTTCCTCGTATAATTGCCACATCAGCCGAAAACAAACTCATTTCCGGTTGTGTCCCACAGTGTGTGTGCGTGTGTGAGTGGGCGCGTGGGATGACCAATGCGGATACTGAATTTTAAATGATTTGCGCACAAAATATTAAAATAATAATCACGGTCGGCGCTGAGTTATGCTTTCAATTAGCCAAACAACCGCAGTCACCGCATCAATTATGTTGAAAACTTCAAAACGGAAACGATACCCAAATGTATAAAAATGTGTGGAGTAATGAGTGTATGTGTGTGTGCACAGAGAAAAAAAATTGGAATTTTTAATGAAGAAATTTGGATTAAATCTGCCCTTACTTGAGGGAGCTAAGGGTATTTACATTTTTTTTAAATTTTAATTGAATATTTTATTTGTTAAAAATCAATAAATTAGGCGGTTATGACACTCATCCATTAAATAGACTTCATGAGAATCTTGACGGCTTCCCTAGGGTTTTACTTAAGTGCGAGAAAGATGACTATACACCACTTTCTATGAAAATGGTAAGGCAGTATGTCGAAATATTGAAAGATCTAAAATAAAAATACTAAAAAAATGTAGTGCTCTGAAAAAATTTCTCTAATGCATAAAATTAAAATCTAAAATTTGTTCATTAATTTATCATTTGTGTTTGACAAAAGATCTTTCAATATGTATTGCTTTTTGCTACCGTCTTGCCATTGTTTGCTAAAACTAAACTGAAGAAGAGCTGGCAAAAAAAACAATTAAACTTAATTAGGTGTGACCATAGCTGGTTTACAAATAAACAATCCCAGAAAAGCAACACATGTATACATGAGGTTCTAATAAAACTTTTCATTATTGAAATAGTGTCATAACCACATAAGCAACTGAACCTTGGATACACCTTTGTGTTTAGTACTTAAAATAAAAAAATATATATTTTAATTACTTTTACTATGATACCATTTTTAAAAATAAATTCATTATTTTTTGGTTATGTAAAATAACAATCTTAGTTTATTCTAAAGTAATTAAAATTACTTTCTCGAATTTCCCCTCACTTGATTTTTTGTCAAGTGTAAGTACCTGCTAATTGTTATTAAGCTGACGGCAACTTTAGATGAGGCACCTGAGACCCTGCCACACATCATGACCCTCAAGCTCTCATAATCGAGAAAGTCAGACGAATATATGGTACAATTTTCGGACAGATCCAACCGCAATTGGACGTCCAGCGATTCCAACTCAGTGGAAGGACCAATTTGTTACCCACTTGCATTTACTTACTTGGCGGCTGTGTTGTTGTCGTGGTCGCCATTGTTGTGGTTGTTGTGGTTACCGGCTCCGTGATGCTGATGCCCACAAATTCCGTTGTTTCCCTTGGGTCGACGAAAATTACTGGATCATCGAAATCTATACTGCTGCCGCCGCCACGTCCCTTTCCGTTATTTTTACGTCTGCCGTTGTTGCCGTTACCGTTACCGTTGCCGTTGCCATTTCCATTTCCGTGTCCATTGCCGTTGCCGCTGTGATAATCGTCATTTCCGCCATTTCCGCCGCTCTCGACATTTACGCTGGGCAGCGGGATTGAATCGGGCAGATCGAGATAATTGTGTTCCACCGATGCTGGCTCTGATTTCTCTTTTGGCTGCCGTTTCACCCAACATTTTCACATGCCATGGTTTTATTTTTTTGTATATTTTTTTTTTTATGGTTTGGTTTTGCGTTTCGTGGTTTTTCAATTTTGTTGCAGGTTTTTTTTTGTATTTTTTGTTTCATATTTGTTTTTCCACATTTTTATTTATTTATTTGCATTTTTTGTGGTTTTTGCGGTTCATTGTTGCAATTGTTCGCCGTTATTATTGTTGTTGTTTTCCGTTGTCGGGAGAAAGAGAAAAGGATGTTAAAGAGTTTGAAAACGAATACAGATATATGTATATTTTTTTATGGGGGAGGGGGGTGGCTTAATCTTTTTGCTGCCGCCGCTGCAAAGGCAATAGCAGCAGCAGTAGCAGTAGCTGCTGCAGGTCACAGAAATTGATTGCTTTGTCGGTTTGCCCAACCCGAGGAACTGGGCCACAAGCAGAAACAGAAGTTTACCAGGATGCGGATCCTGATCCACACTTGAAAAAGGATTTATAGTAAATATATTTAATAAGGTAAGAAAGATTTCTGTCTTTAAATTTATTTCTTAAGCTGAGCAGCTGCTTTTTGATTTATTATTTTAAATGTGTATTTTTTTTCCTTTTGATACTGCAATTTAAAGATAATAAATTCTATTATTTAATAAATACTTTAATCATTTT
>JAEIIL010009331.1:0-11569 GCA_018905715.1 Drosophila lini | reverse complement strand
ATAATAATAGTTTTTTTTTTTATATTATTTTCAAGCTAGAAGGAAGCTAATTACGTTTAGCCTTATCAGTCAGCGAGCTTTTAAATTCGCAACTATTATTAAACGTTTGGTTAACCGACTAAAAATAAAATTAGTTTGCACTTTAAGTTAACAATTACGTTACTTAGATTGAGACACATTTAAATCTAAATAAAAAATTTTAAATTCTGTTTTCTTTTTGAATTTTGTAGGCGCTCCCGTTTTGCCTTCTGCTGTACACACGCACATATCTGTACGTACGCACATTTGGCTCCAGACTTTTGGTTTTGGGTGGCGTTGGCAAGCGACGCGCCGAGGCAGTGCCGCCCCGCCGCTCCTCCGGGAGCTCCAGAGACCTCTGTTGGCACTCGATCGGATCGCCAGAGCTGCGCTGATGCTTGCGGCGCGCTCTGCCTTCAACACTTCTGTGTTCGCAAAGCCAAAGCCGCCTTCCCGAAAATTTCAATTCGGATTTCAGTTCGGATTTGAGTAGCACACGATGAAGACGACCGGGACAGCTTCAGTTAATCCAGAATAAATATAGTGCAGTGATACACGTCGGTTGCAACATACAACATAATCATGCGAAATATTAACACGGCCATGTTAATGATAGTTGAAGCCAAATCAAGTTTTTGGAATTAGTGAAATCAATTTGCCCAATAATTTGTGAACTTTAAACCCATCCTTGATATGCTTGAAAATGTGTTTTCGAATATGTTTTCAAAATTGTAATAACGTTTAATTGCATTTACCGGACGTAAGAGAAATAAAAGAGGAAAAGTTTTAAGTGAACCTAATAAGAGCCGAAATAAAAAGGTATTTTGATGGATGACCTTTTGAATGACGCTCCACATCCTTTTGTTGTCTGACAATTAAGTTTGAAGTTTGAAGTTTGAAGTCAGTTGTCGGGTCTTGAATAAAGGCTTAATTGCTTTTTCAGAAAAGTGTGTAATCGATTCGAGTTTTCTTTTACCGAATGTGCGTGTGCTGTGTGTGTTTTGGGACAAATCAATTTACCTCTCTCACATATTGAGTCGTTATCCGCGTCGATGACAGTGATCACTCAAGTACTGAATGCATAATGAAAGAAAGCCCACTGTTGACGGAGGAGGTTTCCATTCCCATAACCCTAAATTACATTATTTTGCATGCCTTAAACGTGGCCCCGTAATTGCAGTCATTTAGCTTTAGGATCGAACGGATAATAATACCCCCGGACTCGATGATGTCCAAATCTGATCCGAATGGTGACACAGATACCAGTACCAGTATTTCACGCCACATAGTTATGTATCTATGGCGCTATCTATGTATCCTATTTAAACAAATCCATATGTTTGCAGGCATAAATTTCAAAATATTCTCCCCCTTTTTATTTTTGCTAATTGCGGAAGTTTCACATAATAATGTTAGCCCGCGAGTGTGAATGACGAAATACAAGACGGCGCGAAGAATATGACATATGTATCAAAATATTTTCGGTTGGCTTCCTATGCGCGGCTGATTGAAGATTTTCCAAACACTTCAGTTTAATGCAAGTTCTTCATAATATCCGCGCACTCTTTGAATTGAGTGCCTGGCCTGGAGTTCAGTGGCGTGCTGAAGTGCTAATGCCATCCATTGCACCACCACGTTTTGTGGTTTATGTTTATATGGGCAAATGCAGTTTCATATGCATAGATATAGGCCCAATATGGGCCTATTGACACAGATAAGTATGGAAGAGTACATTGTGACATTAAGAATTTCTATACCCCATACGCAAACGGTTCTCTAATAGGGTATATTGCCTTTTTTCCCCGATGTGTGTCACTGGCAAAAAGCACTTTCGACTTTCCACTCAGCCTCGATGGGGGCGAAGAAAAGCCTAAATCCTGAACCCATAGATGGTACTATGGTTTTCTTAACACTCCAAGTGTGTTTCATATTAAGTAAAAATAAAATTAAAATATAAATCAAGATATTGGTTATCTGTATAGATCAAAATGCAACATGTCTGTTAAACTTCCACATTTAAACATTCAACTTATAGATAGTATAACAATTAATAATCAAAATATTTTTTACTCTAAAAATTAATATCGATAAAATTACAATACAAATAAAAATCTATTAACATCCTTTCCAATTCCAAGTTTCTAAGACTAAGCTAGTTTTAAAAATCTTTTTTGTTCTTAAATACTTCAAATTTATACAATTTTCTAAGGCAAAACAAAAATGTTATAAAATCTATATTATAATCTGAACAATCAAGGCTTAACCAGTATTTTTAAGCTTGATATCAACTTAATTCAAATACATAAAATATTAAATATTACGCATACGTATGTGTAAGCGAGCACATATAGTAAGTATATACATTTGTATCGTATGTACGATCATAGAGCTCCAAAATGTAGAGTGGGTGTGGAGGCATCTAATGAAATACGCCCTTCCCATTTTCGTTCACGGATGTTGTGGTGTATGCTGCCCGAAAGTACATCCATTCCAGTCGAATAGTCACGGTCGGTTTACTCGTAATCAATGGATATATACATATAATGGAACTTGAGTTCCTCTGTGCGAGTTTGCTAATACAAAGCCTCCGAATGCGTACAGGCGAAAAACATTGAAGATCGCCCAAAAACGATTAGAGAGTCCCATACATAAGTAACAAAAAAGACTGTATATATGTGTAAATGTACATGGAATGTGTCCAAAAAATTCGGGTATTTTTCCCCTTTAAAAAATGTCTAGCATTTTGTAGAATAATCTTAAAGCCAGACTTTTAACGATTTCAGTGATTCTTTAAGGAATTCCAAGCAGACAGACATACATTTTAATGTTTTATTTTATATTTCTAGGCTTTAAAATGGCAAAACTATTTGTAATATTCAGGTAAGAATCTTTGTTCCATAACTCTATCATTTCCTGTTTTTTTATCAATCTAACTTTATGATTTTTATAGGGTTTTTGTAACGTAAAAAAAAAAACACGAACCCAACAAAAAGTGGGAGGAGCGGCGATCTTTTTCAGCTGCATTTAATCAAGATTTTTTTTCCTTTGCCGCCGCCGAACAGTGACTCGTTTTCAGAAAACATTTTGTAATTTGTGGAGCTCATAAGCTAATTTTCAGGCCAAAAAGAATATTTTTGTTTACAGGAAACAACATAAATTTTTTTTCAATAAAGAGCTCACTTACAGTAGCTTAAGATTATTATTTTAGTTTTGAATGGCTAGGGTTTATCGCTGCAGCTACAAATAAAACGTATTTAAGGTCTGATAAATCTGCTGTAAAATCTATTTTATTAACATTTTTGTGACTTTTTTATTATTTCATACTTATATTTATTAAATGGCGTTTATATTTAATTTTATTTGCTAGGAAATATTTTTTTCCATCCCATAAATTTTCACAAATCATTTGCTTAAATTGCTTAGTAAAGATATATTTTCTAACTTGATTGACTTTCAGTATTCTTATCATACTTGCATCTATACCTGATACACGCTTTGTAAAGGCGGAGTTGTCCACTAAAGAACGAATAAAGGTTAGTATATATATTTTTTATTTACTTTCTATCTATAAATTAATGAAAATACAACTTTTCAGCTAAGCAGCCTTTCTAACTAGTTTATTAAAAAAAATTCTTATCGAAATATTAAACCCAGAACTCTAATAATTTATGGCTTATAAATTATGATTACCGATTGTAATTTTGTAAAAGCGTATTGTAAAGATTCTTGGGGGAGAGGATAGGCTATAAAGCTTCTATCAAGTTCTTGGCAAATTCGTCCCGCTTCACCGACATTGATAAGCTACGAGTTCAAAAACTATAAACTAGATGACATATTACATATTTTATAGTTTGCTAATCTGGTTTTTATGTTGTTCTTTTATTTTAATGCCTTTGTAATTACCACAAATATTTCCTGATAGTAGATGTCTCTTATGGCGCCTGAGGTTTTCGAAATTTCAAAAAGTATACATCTATAATTTACGATTATCGCTCTGAGTTTGTCATTTTGATCGAAACACTAAACATTTCCAGAGACCCAAGCACTTGCTAAAGAATTTTGTTTGCCTACTTGGGGCTATATAATTATTCAAATATTTCTTTTATTGACATTAATCACGATTTCAATTTTTCGCGTTTCATGTTAATTGAAGATAGGCCTGGGATGACGCAACTGTTTCAATTAATTTTGTCTTTTTCGACTGAGAACTTTTAATGGGTTATAAATTAATATTACACTGTCTGGATTTACACATTAATAATACACTTTCTCTATTTTTATATTCAGAAACATCAAGAATGGCTGAAAGAGCACCGAAAGCCAAAGGCGCGGAAGGTGCAACCCACCAACTCATATTATGAACTGGCCAACTTATGGCACACTCGAAAGGATATATCCCTTAAACAGAAACCAAGTCACAAGAACGATTACCTGGAAAACGAGACGATAACTAAAGTATCGAACCAAACCGATGTAATAGTATTAAAGCCAACGATAATATTAATAAATAATACAAATCGCAATGAGGCCTCACTATCTACCCTCCATCCGGAGACAACGTCAACATTGGCAACAACATTGAAACCAACTGAAAGTAGCAATATTGGGACGACAAAACAAACTCCAAGTGTCGTGGAGGAGGTCTTCTCCTCCCCAAACCCCATGAGAGTTATGACCACAAAGAAGCTGAGGAAGAAAGTGTATCCATATCCCCGGTGGGATAAGTGGAGTAGCTGGAGCGAATGTTCGCGCAGTTGTGGCGGAGGCGTGATGTATCAAATGCGAAAATGCATTAACCGGTGAGTTGTGGCACTAATATTTTGTTTTTATTTTTTATCAGAGGTTTAGTAGTACCATTCGGGCATTAATCTTAATTAATTCATTTGAAATGGAGACAAAGGAACCATAATTTTCTTTGAAATGCATTAAAACTTGAACTGAAAAATAGATTTGTTATTTGAAATATTTAATTATGAACTTGGAATATTTATAGTTTTATAGAATTATCTATTAATATTCAAAAATGGTTTTCACATTTGTTTTATTCTTTTTTAAAATTTAATTTTAATGGATTTTATTTATAGAAACCCAACAACGAATAATCAGCTTACGAGTAATGCCTGTGTGGGCTACTTCAAGCGGTATCAGCTTTGTAATGATGTGCCCTGCGATGGACAATCCCCAGATTTTCGAGCTTCTCAGTGTACGAGTTACAACGATATAGAGTTTCATGGCCATCGATATACGTGGGAACCTTATATAAAGGGTTTGTTTATATATGATTAACTCTTTATTATTTGTATATTACATTTAAGTTATTATTTCTCCTGTTTTGTTAATTTATTTAAAGTAAAATTTAAAAAAAAAGTTATAGAATCATATATTTGTTATTGCTAGATGATGCTGAGTGTGAGCTAAACTGCATGCCATCTGGAATGAAATCATTTGCCACACTTAATGAATCCGTAATCGATGGCACTCCCTGCAGACATCCAGCGGAATACTACCGATCGCACCTTTGGAGCCGTGCTGTGTGTGTTGATGGTGCTTGCAAGGTGAGTAAATATATCCAAAATAAATCACTTTATTTACCCAATATCAGGGCCTTATTCAGATTACTTTTTAATTGATTTCGGGAGCCATAAAAGCTTAATTTGCTTGATTAAATTATATTTGAAGTAAGAAATCTGTGTTTAAATGTGCAAAGTATTAATATATTCATATGTAATATATTCAGAAGATATGTAAATGCAAGTTTATCTTCAAATATTATCTACAAAAAGCTACTAAATGTAGACATTACTTAGAAATTATAAACTTTGTATCCTTAATTTATTTAAATTTTTAAGTGATGGTTTTTAAATTTCAAGTTTTCATAGCAACCCATGAATTAAAAATATCAATTATCCATTTCCATACTCAGAAACTTAAGCAACGATCGCACATTAAAAAGCACTAATGGTTTTTCTCGTTCTACAATATTATTAAAGCTTTTTCAAGTACAAGAATCGCAGCGAATTCTTAGTATCGATCGAGCATCGAATCATAACGCACACGGAATTCGCAGTGATCTGTAAAAGTATAGAATTTAAAATAATAAATTTTGTTTAAAGATTTTTGAGTGTTTTCTAGACATCTTTTTAATGTGTAACAGTACGACTTTCTCAAATAAAACAAATTAAATTCTTTTAATTACTTGAATAACTTGGCTAAAGGAGCTACGAGTTGTCTTTGTATTTATAAAGTGTCTTTAGTGTTTCCATTTATTTTATTTATTATCTATATCAGATTGTACAAAATAATCACTATTTTCTTAATTTAAAACAAGTTTCTAGACCTTAGTTTCTTTTTTAATGTGTTTATGACTATAAAAATGTTAAATCTATTTTAATATAGCTTCAGTGTTCAGTATGTAAAATGTTTTAATCTTACCTAACTGAAACGTCATTTTTTAAATTGGTTCTTGAGAACGGGATTAGGTCAACAAATCAAATGGGAAATAATTTTTGTGAAAGTGAAAACTGGAACGCGTCCAATGAGCTTAATTTCAATGAATTATTTTAGTAAACACACATTGCCGCACAGTAGTGCGTAGGAAAGCAATTTTTTTTATCGAACATATGCCCTCTTAATACCACTGAATGTATATTTGGTACGCTCGTTTATATTTTGTTTATCTTGTTCTCTTAATAAGTGGCCAATAAATAATGTTTTTGCAAAGCCCCAGGAATTTCACATGGATCGCTTTGCCATGAACTTAATAGATTATAGGCAATGTTTATTCTTAAAATAATCGCTGGAAAGTCCTTCACGTTATCTAATAGAACTATGCCGGTTTAATATTTTATCATTAGGGATCAAGAAACAAAAATAATTAATATTTCCAAGGTACAGAGATGTTAAAACTCATAGTATTACTATGGCTGGTGAGTAAAAATTGGGCTTCTGAGGAATCCTGAAGTACAATAGCTGAAATTTAATTTAGTAAAACGTAATTGGTTCTGATTTTCTTACAAAAAAAATCGAAACTAATTGCAGGCCGTCCGTGCCAGTGGTGACATTGATGGATTGTATGCCCACAGCGGCTCCGTGAGTTGTGGTGGATTGTTGTGTCGGCCTGTCACGGGAATCTTCACGCGAGATCCCCTGCCGGATCATGCCTATGTACACGTCACAACCCTACCTGTCGGTGCCTCCAATATTTCGATTACGGAACTTAAAAATAGCATCAACTTGCTAGGTAATGCTTTGCCAAGTTATTTTATTAAGAAAAAATATATATTCTGTTTTTAAAAACCCCTTTTATTGTGGTTCAAGTCCTGCGAACTTCCAAGGAGGACTCTATATTTAATGGCGAGAATGCCGTTTCGGAGAGTGGATCCTATGAAGGCGTTGGTGCCACCTTCGACTATCATCGAATCGATGGAGCACATGACAGCAATGGAGTTACCGAATGGATAACGAGTATTGGACCTATTAGGGAGTCACTACAACTTATGGTATTTAAAGCAGTTAAAGCTACAGAAACATGAATTTTTAATAACGAAAAATATAGATCTATAATTTTCCAGTTCTAGTGATTCGAGTTCCCTTAAAATTGATTAAAATATCTAATTCATGCTGTTTAAATAATTTATAGCGATTCCTTAATCTTAGTACTTAATATTTAATATTTTTAATCAATATTAAGGTCTATACCAAAACACCAAACAACACTGGCATCAAATACGAGTACATGCTGCCCATTATTTCCGAGTCGGAGGAGAACGAAATGTCCCTGGAGAGCAGTGACGGGCTGTTGAGGTCCGGCACCGAGGACACCAGCTCGTCGAGCACCTCCCGAGGCTCTGGTCGCAAGCGTATCTTTAATTGGAAGGTAATTGGCTTTAGCGGCTGCACCAAGTCCTGTGGCGGCGGCACCCAGACACCCATCATCCGGTGCATTCGCAAGAACCCCTTGCGCTACTACTCGCAGCGCCGTTGCATGCACTCCGTGAAGCCCGTGCTTAACGAGAACCTGCTGCACTGCAACACGCAACCCTGCCCGGCCTACTGGCGGGTCGATGAGTGGGGCGAGTGTCGGTGCTTGAGTAGCGGCGCCTTCCGGCGGCGCGAAATAAGCTGCGTCCAAGAGCTGGCCTCCGGACTGGTCATCCATGTGGATAAGGCTGCCTGCATGGAGGACCAGCCACCCACCCAGAAGCAGTGCGAGTGTCCCAAGAGTAGTCGTCGCCGTAACCTGGCCCGATATCGTCTGCAGGGCAGTAGCAACGCCGATTCGGCGAACACAAGCACTCAGGTGAAGCGGAGCAAGATCGATGGAACGGCGGCTGTCAATGCCATCTGGCTGATGTCCGAGTGGAATCAGTACTGCTCGGTGTCGTGTGGATCCGGGATTGAATATCGCACCGTCTTCTGTGATCGCTCCAAGGCTGGAGAAGAGCGCTGCGATCCGAGTGCCACGCCTGAGAGTCGTCGGCCCTGCGAGAAGCCCAGCTGCGAGGTGGGGGATTGGTTCACAGGCCCATGGTCCTCCTGCAATGGCGATTGCTTTGACCTGACCAGGAGCCGGGAAGTGCTGTGCATTCAAAACCAACTGATCACGGAGCACAAGGAGTGCAAGCCGGAGCTGAAGCCGCAGGCCGTTGAGAAGTGCTCGCACGAGGAGGTGGAATACTGCGCTGCCCGCTGGCATTACTCGGAGTGGTCGGAGGTGGGTACCAGCTTTAATAATTTTAAAACATTTGAAGTTTATATATACTTTCTAACAGTGTACCAAGCCTTGTGGCGGTGGTACTCAGCGGCGCAGCGTCAAGTGCCTGGAGTACGACCTCAAGCTGAACGCTCTTAGGGAATCAACGCAATGCCGGTATGCGAGCAGGGATCCCATTTATCGCAACTGTAATGCAGAAAAGTGCGAGGAAGGTGGGTTTTCTACCATTCTATAATAATTCCCTGAATAAAATTTTTATATATTTACCTACAGAAGTGAAAAAAATCGAAACTCTACCCACCTGTACGGATAAGTTCGCCAACTGTCAGTGGGCTGCCCAAGCCAAGCTGTGCAGCTATGATTATTATCGCGAGAACTGCTGTACTTCGTGTACTTCTTGAGTCTTATCCTTAAGGATCATACTTAATTTATAAACTGAATCATTTACGTATATGAATTTGTGGTTAATTTCAATATATATGTATGTATTTCTGACACTAAAGCTCAACGTAAAGCTTGCAGGGAATTGCAAAAATTAAATATTCAGTCAAGAAAAAAAAGGACAATTTAATAATACAATTACACTTCTCATTAAAACATACTAAAATACACTAGACGGAGACTAAAAATTAATAGTTAGACAAATTATATACATAATCTTATAAATAACAATTAAGAAACGAAAGTGAAGGCTTTACTTTTCGTTGTTTAAGAATAAATAAATCATTTTTACTACACAAAGAGTTGGGTTTCAAAAAACTTTAGAGGGTTAATTGTGCAATGAGTTTTAATTATCAATTAAAGAGTAAATATTTTTATAAGACTTTTAACAATTTAAAAAAATTACATCCATCCGCTGCTCTCTTTCAGAGGGTGTAACCCAATACTTGCCAGATTAACCTTATGGTAAAGAAATATAGAACTTCCACCAGACCCAAGACACTGAATCCCAGAAAGAGACCAGCCGTTGAGCCAATTGAAACTGGAAAGCGGAAATTAGATAGATTCATAAATTAATTATTGTTAAAAGTTTGAATTCGTTAAATAATGTGAAAGGCTTCTTTCTTTTGCTCGTATACTCACCCATAAGATCGGTCATGGAAAATATAACTTGACGCTTGAGGCGTACCTGTGGCCAGGTTTTAATAGTTATAGCGCTGCCAATACTTCCAAGTAATTGCTTGGAGCCTATCATGGGCTGGACAATTTTATAATTTATATAAAAAATTAATATATGTATAATATAATATATATATATATAAATTAATGTATTTCTTAGACTTACTAAAGCGGATCTTGTCGTAATAACTGCATCCAGGCAGTTCTGTTCGCAGTAGCAGGGTGCTGGCTTCTCGTGATGGCCACCTTCTTCGTACAACTTAAGAAAGAAATCTTAAAAATAAAGTTTTAAATATAACCAATAAACCTTATTTTTAATAAGTTATTAGTCATTATTACTTACCGGCATGTCGTGGAAAGCAAGATCTCAATGTTTTGTAGTCACAAACAGGCTTGGGATTGGCGACTATATCGGGTTTATAATTATATTAATAATATTATTACTAATTTTAATACATTTTTTAAGCTTACTGCGATTGGGATAAAAGTGTGGAATACATTTACAAATTCTAAAGGCCAAATTAATGCGACACTCTTGCTGACACACATTTCGTGTATAAAATGGAAAGTGAGTGAGATTTGATTCGTGGTGGAAGCGACACTTTCTCATTCGGACAGAAGTCTCTCTAAAGAAATTTTTAAAATAAGATTATATTTAATTATTCAAGATAATAAAAGCTTACGTTTCTAGATTGTCCTCGGCAATTATTTCCTCACTGACGGGGTCGTAGACCACGCCCTCAGTTGTATAGCCAAAATTGGTATCTACCTTCATGACTTCAAAGGCAGAATGTATGTAGCTCTTGAAAGGATAATATTTATTATAGTATTTATTTAGATATTCTATTATATTCTATTCTATTTTTAAATAAAATTTACTCACATCTATTGCCTCGCTGGAGAAGCTCAGCAATGTAAATCCCACGTCCTTTTCAAAGTACGAACCAATCTGATATTGAAGAAGCTTTCGCGTTGCCTCATACTTATTCGGCTCGGGATATTTTCCAAATATTAAATATCGGGCACTGTACTCCTCACCCAACCTGGAGTTACCCAAATAGCACAGTCCGTACTCGGTGAGAACCTGTCGGACATGAATGTTGACCTGTCCATCAATGCTGCGAGTGCGTTGCTTTTCTATTGGCTCGTAAGTACTGTCGTACGTTAGATTGTAAATTAATTCCATATAGGTTTCCGGCTTGATGTGCAGTTCCTTAAGTATCTGGTCGATCTGATCGCTTTCGGGTATGTTTTGAAAATTTATGTATGTGGAGTTGGCCAAGTTCTCAAGAAAGTCCCATAAAATGGCCTTCTGTGCTCCCTTAACGCCGTTTATTCTTAAAAATAAAAGTAAAGTAAAGATATTTGGAAAAAATTCTGTAATTATTCGCAATTACCGACAATAATTGGCAAAAAAAGAAGCATTAAGACGCTGCATGGGGCATAGAGTTATACTCGGCACTGTGGTGTTCCAAAAGTGATAGTTTCGCTATAGGAAAAATATTGTTATTATAAATATTAATTTAATATAAAAGCTTGTTTGTACTTCTAGGCCCACATGAGTGCTTTTGGTATTATAACGATGAATAGATGATAGGCTCACAATAATACAGAAATATATGGAGGCAATCAACAGAATTAACCAAAGCAATCTGAAAACATAAATAACAAGAAAGGAAGCTAACTTCGGCACGCCGAAGTTTGTATACCCTTGCAGAT
>JAEIIL010009326.1:0-13478 GCA_018905715.1 Drosophila lini | reverse complement strand
TTCCTGACCAAATAACACGATTTTATGACCAAAAATCTTTTTTTATTATCAGTGTATACGTTGTCTCTATTTAGGAAGGATCATTTTTTTTCCCCTTTCATATTTTTTTTAGAGGGATAACAATGCAAACACTGAACTAAAATTGACACAAGTGAAAATCCAATGAAATCCAATGTTCAAAACATTACATTTAAACTTTATTAAAGTTTTCTAAAAGAAAAACATTATATGTTTTCTACGTTTCTCTATGCCTAAGTCAGTTTTACTTCAATGAACATCGTTGGCCTTCCAGGGAATGTGGACTTCGGCATAATGATAAGCCATGTTTTTTTACAAGTGAATAAGAAATACAGTCCGAACAATTTAGGTAACCTACCTACAGAATCTATAGTACTGAATTATCAATCAAGAATTATCCATTGTTAAATAACGGCAATATCTGAAAAGATAGCTACTGTGCATCTTACGGCGTCTTATGGATAATAAATGTATTTCCCTTCGGTATATATACCTATAAATACAAACTTGAATTGACCTCAAACGATAATTTGCACAATATTACATTGTTTTTATTGTTTTGTAAATGAAATGTTAACCGAAAAACCCCCTCTTAAAATTTGCAATTTGGTCAAATTATGTACATACTCATTTTCTTTGCTTAAACTTGGAGAACTACATTGAAAGAACATAAATATATTTGTGAATATGATATTATTTTATTAAATGTATCAATAACCATTTAGTTATGAGTTTTATTATGACACACATACTTAGCGTTGGTCTTTTCTCGATTGTCAGGCCTTCAAAGTGGCTGTTTAACTAGCCAAGCTTATCACTATAAATAAATATGCACATAAACATTTAGCAGTGTAATCACTTTCCACTTCCCGTCCCCAACGAAATAATTTCCACGAATTGTTTATATTTTAAGCATTTCTTTCTTTTCGTTTTTTATTTGCACACAGCACACTCGGCCGACAAATAAAGTAAAAAAAAGGAGAAAATTAAATTAAACTAGCCGCGACGAGCTGACGGTGGAGGCGAAGCTCCTTAGTAGTTGTTCTGGCCGTAAGGCGCGGGGCTGGCGTACAGGGGAGCCTCGTTGCCGGCGGAGTAGCCATCGGCTGAGGAGGCGGCACCGGCAGCAGAAGCGGCACCGGAGCTACCATAGCTCTGACCATAGCCCTGGGGCTGGTGGTTGTACTGGGGGGCAACCACCGGAGCCAGCGGGGCCTCAATCTTCTTGCCGGGCTTGTAGACCTTGACGTAGACGGGGTTGAGGCTGAGGGGAGTGGGCACCTTGTTGATCACCTCCTGCTGGTAGATGACCGAAGGCTTGATCTTGTAGATCACCGGATTGCCACGGACCACCGTCGGCGGGCCGCTGTTCACATGGGCTGGCGGTGCGCCAGGCTGGTGGACAATGATGGGGGGCAGGGGCTGGGTGGCGATCACCTGGTGGTTGTTGTGGCCCGACGGCACCAGCAGAGAGCGGAAGAGGTGCTGGTCGACGAACTGGGGCGACACCACCTTGATCTTGCCCTGGCGGATGTTGCTGGCCAGGTTGGTCTCCGCCAGCGACTCGGCGATGTCCTCCGAGTTTTTCAGCTTCTGGTAGTTGGGATCGGCGTTCAGAGCCTGGAGCTGAGCCTGGACGCGACCCAGACGGCGGGCCTCCTCCGGCGTGGGCTGGATCTCTGCCTGCGAGGCGATCTGGTTGGCCGCCGGTTGGTTGCCGCCGGTGGCCACATTCACGTACTCATCGAGTCCGGCATTGGGGCCGCCCGACAGGTACTGTCCACCACCACCGTGGTGACCATGACCGTGCCCATGGCCGTAGTTAGCGCTCACCAGCTGAGGGAGACAAGAAGGTGGCAAAGAGATTAGTTGCGGGTTACAGGAGAGGGATGCGCCGGGAAACAATTGGTTGGAAATTACAGAAGAAGGATGTAGCGTGCTAGGAGTTGAGAATTACAGAGATGCCACAAATACTAACCGGCGCGGCGGCGATGGCGAAGATGCCAAACCAGAGACCGAGTTTCATGTTGCCGTTTACGTGTGGATTGGATCGTCTACTGCTCGGTGTCTGGCGGAGACTCCGGCTCTTTATAGCGCCTATAATCGCTGGCCACCACGGCCAGCTACGTGATCCATCTCCATTTCCGATTTGGCCGCATTGTTGTCTCGCCATCGTGCCGAGATCAGAGACAACCTCCTAACCCCCAGAGTGTGAGTCTGCAGTCTGCTTTCCGCCCCGTCGCAATCTTCTCTTTGTCGGCGGTCGGGTGGGTCGCCTTGGCCTGAATCGTAATATGGTAACTCTGCCGGAGATGCCCCAAACCTACCAAAATCTCTCTGTCAGATCTCTCAAATGCTGTAGATGTCTGTTGGCGATCGATTCCGAGTTCTTTCTCTTCAAGAATTGATACTATCATCAGGATGTGATGTGGATATCATGTGTTGGGGATGCTGTCTGATCACCTCCTCTTTGAAAACTCGGGTCATGAGATAAGTACTTCTTACTCTTGGTATTGCGTTCTCATTTTCTCTTCGAAACGGTTTAGCTACTGACACTATATGTTCTGGGTACTTACGTGTGGTTTTTGATTCTCTCTTTGGAATATCTTCAAATGGATCTGATCTTTTCGAAATTTAGACTTACGGGTCACAGTTTAAGCGCTGTTTTAAAATCAAAACAATCTCTTCAATCTGTTTAAATTCCCAGAGATAATTTGGACCAGGTGATATAAGATTTCCTAAATAGATTGGCTTCATTTTACATGGTTAACTTTATAATAAATTGGGTTACATAGTTCAAGGCAGCCTCTAGTATTTGCGAACTGTTGCATCAGTGCGTGCTATAAGTCTATATAGTTTTCCTTTTATTTTTTTTATTTTTTATTAGTTTTCATCTAGAATTTTAGAAGTACAAAAATTATTTGGTAAATACAGAGAAAAACGGTAACGCGTGCACTTATATTTAGCATTTTCATGTCAACGAAAATATCGTTTAAATTTGTTTAACCCATGTAAATAATCTGCTAGACAACCTTTCGACCGCACAGCAATATTCATAGCTATACAAAACATTTGTCAAAATATGTATAAGCCCAAAACTTACACTTCAGTTAATTTTTTTTATTTTTTTATTTTATGTCAATCGCACAAACAAATCTCAGGAACTAGCATACCTTAGGGCACTAATTGGTAGTCCAGTAATCTTATAAGAACAAGCGGGTGTGGTTTTTAAACAGGATAAACTCACTGATGTGTTCTATTTCAATTTAATAATATAATTAATACACAAATACCCGATATTTGCGATAAATACTTCTTGTAAGCTACTGAAAATGTTTCCCTTGTTTGTGGTAAATCAGATATTTCAGAACACCAACTTGTTATGTTTTTCTTGACTTTATTATTGTATTTTGACTATCCCTAATCTCTGTGTTTTTGTGTGGTGTGTGTGTGTGTTTCCGTGGGTGTGTGTTGTGTGGTTCAGCCTCATTTATGGAGGTCCAAGGACCTCCTTACAGACCTCGTCTGTAGAGAAGATAGGCGAGGTCGCGTGTAGGTCGACTGCCGTAGTCGTTGAAAGGCGACTTAAACGTCAGCTGGCTGTTTAGGGAATCACCCTCCTCCTCGTAGCCAACGGCTACTCCTCCTTCTGAACCAGATCGCACTGGCGCTGAATTGGTCTGGGAGGCATGCAGCTGATCCTCGCTGGAGTTTATGATGTAGCCATGTTGCTGCGGCTTCTGGTATCTGATTTGTGTGTGTTGCGGTGTTACTCGGTACTGGTGTTGTTGCTGGTGTCGGTGTTGTTGTGGGTGTAGTTGTGGGTGAAGTTGTCGGTGTTGGTGTTGGTGTCGCTGTTGTTGTGACTGTGTTCGAGGAGTGTAGAGTTGTGTGTGCTGCAGTGCGTAGTTGTAGTGCTGTTGTTGCTGGCGCTGCTGCTGCTGCGTCTGCTGGTGGATAACCTGCTGCTTCATGGCCAACGAGCGGCTATCAAAGCTCTGCTGCTGGCTACCCCTAAAGTAGCCACCGCTTGCAATTCTCGGAGGAGGCGGCGAAGAAGCAACCTCTCCGTCCGGCCGCTCGGCACCGGGCAGGTACTCGTGATGCACCTCCTCGTGGACCCCGTTCTGGGTCTGATTTATCAGCCGGTTGTACTCCTCGTTGGTGCCGCCCACCTGCAGGTGGATGGCATGCTTGAAGTCATCGCCCAGATGCTTCAGCCAGAAGCTCTCATCCACCTCGCCGGTGGTATAGATTCTGGTGGTCTGCCCACTCTTTGGTCTGCCCGCCGCTCCCGCTCCCGCCCCCGTGCCCGCTCCCGTTCCCGTGGCAGCCTCAACATCGATTACATCGTACTGTTCTTCGTCCCCACGCTTCTGTTCCGACCCGGACATGGGCTCCACGCGAGCGGCCTTCCGGAGATCGCCATTGATCAGCCGGTCGGTGGTCTCCTCCGGCTTGGGACTTGGGGTCGTACTTGGACTCGTGCTGCCATCGAAAGCCGCCTCATCGCTGGGTGTGGTGTCGCCGGGGCTCTATTTAGGTGAGAATTTGATTAAAAATTAAGAAAAAAAAAGAAAGTTACAAACAAAACTCACCTCGCCGAGAATCCCTAGCGGCGTTGCTACTAAAAACAGCAACGATATTATGGGCCATTTTGGCCACATTTTGGCGCAGTTTATGTTCAACTGAAGCCCCACCGGCCCATGAATTCCATTTAAATACTCCCAGAAAATGCAGCCACATGAGCATGCCCCATTCTATAGGTCTTGACCAAAAAAAAAGACGTGCCGGGACGTGATCTATAACCAGATATAGCCGTACAGATGGCTCATCCACACGAATCTCCAGCGATCTTGATGCGTCAGTCGATGGCGAGAGAGTGCTTCCAGGGTCATTTGAATTCTTTTGCTCTACTCAATGGGCTCGGGCTCCGGCTCCGGCTTTGTCGTCTGCTGCCGGGTGAAGTTCTTTTCTGGATCTTCTGGCTATGTATACTAAGCGTGTTATGTGCCATCAATGGCATGCTGCAATACATGGTTTACATGCCGAACGAGACAATCAATTACATCAGAGACTTACAAAATCCAAAAATAAAACAGAACAAATTGCAAGAAAATCGCGATGCAAACACCTTCAGAAATGCACAGCTCAAATTAATTGTAACACTAGACAATAATGGTCGACTCACTTTTAGTCTGCACTTGTAGTTTAAACCAGAAGTTCTTGCTCACCATCAACAGTCAAGTCGATCTAGCCATGTCTGTCAGTCCGCTTCTACGCAAACTAGTTCCCCAGTTTTTAAGCTATCTGAATAAAACTTTTCAGATAGTCTTTTTAAAATCAGGTTTTAAAATTTTCAAAAATTATTATTGGTCTCTGAGATATCACCTCTAGAATTTTTTTTATATATTTTTGAGGGAGACGAATATAGTTTCATAAAATCTCAAAGAAGATAAAAATAAGTTGAAAAACTGTGAAGTTATAATTTTTGTCTACAAACTTTCTATCGTCAGAAGACAATCTGGTGAGTTTCCTTTAGAAAACTTCCAAACTTTTGACTAAAATTATTATAACCTGGAATGGTACAAAAATATCAATATAAATTCCAAAGGCGACATCTCGAAGGTCCAAAATTTTAAAAACCGATTGTGAGGTGCAAAAATAAAAAATAAATCGTATTGATTTTACAGCACCTCAAAAGTTCCCAAAAACTGTATTTGTTGCACTTTTAAGATGAAATATTTTAAAATTTATTTTTCAAGAGGCAGTCGTCACCACGAACGCAGCTTGTGTACACGGTCCCAAGCGTATGTCATGTCTAGGGGGGATGGGTTACATCGGAACACTGTAACATATAGATACAATCCAAAAATTTTAAGAAAATAATTATTACTGCGAGTTTTAAATATATTTTCATCTAATCTGAGATATGGTCATTTAGTATTACATCAGATTTCGGTCTTATTCATATCGGATTTTATATAGCAGTCAAAGAATCGTTCGGTAGTTGTAGAGAAAAATGTAAAACTGTAAATGTTAAGCTGCATTTACAATAGGTGTATATTGGCATTGTCTACGCTTTTTAAAATATATATTTATAATTTATATTACATATTTCTACTTTGAGTTATACGATTTTGAAGTAATATTTTTGAAATTTGATCAGACCCGAATTAATACTATCTCCTGATAGTTTATTTTCTTCATTTCTTTTGATTCAACCAAAATGAATCGATTCTCAATGATCTAATTGCAATGTATAAGGGTATACAAACTTCGGCGTTGCCGATGGTAGATATATATATTTATATATATGTATATATATATATTAAAATTAATTGCAACAAGAAAGGAAGCTTTGTTTTATATAGGTTTTAATGATATTTTAAAGGTTTTCCACTATGAATCCGAGGTTTTAAATTAGATGGATTATTCAACATTTAGAGACCAGAGAACGAAAAGTATTTGTTTCGAATTATCTTCGATTGCCATACTATAGTTTCCTTATTAGTCTTAGATTGTTTATTAATACACAAAGTGGTTATAATATATCCTAATTAATCAATTGGGGATTTTCATATAGGCACATGCTTTCAATTTAAGTTGACCGAAAAACCAGTGTCACTTATTGATTTGGAACAACAAATTAGCATCAATCGAATTACTTACACTAGGGTTTAGTGTGAGATGAAAAAAAGAGATTATTATTATTAATCAAATTTAGATACTCATATAACCTACTAGTAGAATAGTGATATTTTTCTTTTGGCTATATGCTTTGTTTTATATAAATATGCGTTTGCAAGAATTCGGTTGCAAATGACAGGTCGCGAAAATTTCTAACATCGATGTTTTCCAACATCGATATTTCCGATGTTTTTAAGTGAAAACATCGATACATCGAACAAATTTAAAAAAAATAAGAACAATTTTTTCAAGGTTTATACAAGTTAAAACTATATAATTAATATATAAGATTTTGGGGTATACTTTGGGGGGTTTGCTGTCAAAGCCGTGGTCCCCAGCCCGAACCCAAACTCGAAATCAACGAATCGATATAACTTTTCATCAAGCAAACAAACACTTTATTAAACTTGTAAAATGGGGCCAGCAGAAAGCGGAAGACTGAAGACAGAAATTTAGGTTGGGACTTGGACTTGGACGGGGACAGAGAACCAGAAGCTCGTGCTCCACTGGCCCACTTTGGGCCGCGGTTAGAGCCGAGCTCAGCAGATTGGGCTTGGATGGGCGAGACCTCTCTCAGTAGCTGTCGCAGCTGCAAAGAGAAGAAAGACGAAGCGATTGGTGAAAAAAGAAAAAAACGCCACAATCTTTTTCAATTTATTTTGTATATATTATGTTTTTATGTTTTTTGTGGTTTGTGGTTTGTGTTTTGTGTTTTTTTTTGTTTTTGGTTTCTGGGTTTCTAACTAAAGGTTACTACAGCTAGGGGTCGTAGGCAGCTCCGGTCTAGAACCAGGCCCTCAGGTAATCCGTAATAGGCGGCACATTGTAGGTGTCTACACTGTAGCCGTTCTGGGTGTGGCTGTTGTAGCCGTAAGTTTTCGCCGGCCGCGTGGAGTAGTCCGCACTGAGGGCGTCATCCGGCTCCGTGGCAGAGTCGAAGCCCCAGCCCCCCAGGCGACCGTCTATGAGTTTCTTGAGGAAGTCAGTCGTCTGCTGTTTCTGCACTGGCTCCGGATCGACCAGGCTGCCTCCCGCCCCTGGGCTCGAGTAGCTGTAGCCCGGATGGTTATACACAATGCCGGAGATTATGCTGTCCAGCTGTGAGTCCGACACATGCTCCACGGGATAGCCGCCGCCGAGGCCGAGCCCCTGAAGCGGGGATCCGCCGTACGAGCGTCGTGTCACCGCCTCCAGATCCCCGGCGAACTGCAGGGGCGTGGAGCTGTGCTCCAGCGGATCCGGCACCGAAGTGGTCGACAGCAGCGCTCTTAGCTGCGAGTCGTCGACGAACTTGTAGCCCGGCTCGTGCCCTTCGGGGGGCAGCAGCGGCGATGGAATCTGGACCAAGGGATAATAGCCGAAGGGGGCCGCCCTCTTCGCCGGAATCGAGTTCGGCTGTTGCTCCTCAAGCGGCGCCTCGGTGGGCATGGTCTCCTCCAATGCCGCTTCTTTTGGGACAGCCGGCTCTTGGTATGGCTGTGGATCTGGAGGCGGGGCCTGTGCGGTCATTGCTCCGCAGCCCATCTGGCACTGTCCGGGTTTAAAATCCGGACTCAGAGTCTCCGGCATGAACTGGACTATTTCGGGAGCCGTGAGATCAATCTGGGAGCGCTCCTGCTCTATGAGATCGAACTCGCCCTTAATGTCACGCTTCCGCAGGCGGTGACCCAGTCCCGTCCAGGTGGTTGGCACCTTTTTGGTCTTCCGCTTGGACTTAATAGCAGCTGTCGGGGACTCTACGGCCAGGAGGCCAAAGAGGTTCAGCTTCTTCTGCTGCTGTTGCTGGGCGGCAAGATCCTTGTGATATAACTTTACGTAGCGCGGCGGACGTTCCTGGAGCTGCTGCTGGCGCATGAGCCGCCGGCGGATGAGGGAACCAGGCGGCCGGAGATCCCTACGCCGACGTATCGCATTCGGCGATCTGACCGGAGGAGCTACGTACCTGGGCTTCTGGCTGGAACAGCTCGAGCAGCTGCATGACGACTTGTACTTGGCCTGGCAGTCTGCAGCGGAAGGAGAGTGGTTAGGAGACAGATTGGATGCCGAGGTTGGATGCACTTACCGCCCTTGTTGACCGTAACCCGGTCCACCTTGGCGTAAAGCTTGGCAGGATTGGCCTTAGGCGGAGCCGGAGTGCGCGGCTGCTCGACGGTGAAGTCGAAGCTGTAGGTGATCTTGGCCTTCGTCTGAACGGGCTTCTCCACACGGTAGCCATAGTCGCTGCTCGCGTACTTCTTGGGCTTGGGCGGATTGGGAACGTTTAGTTGGTAGCCCAGCTGGGTGGGGCAGGCACAGCCCTCGTCTCCCGTGTAGACGACCTCGACGGGAGCTGCTCGGAGCGGCGAGGAGTAAGTCACAAGAATGAGGAGAAGGCCTAGGCCCAGGCCCAAAATGCTATTGGGATGTCGCATCTTGAATGGAATCGAATTGGTCTGCTCGGTTGTCCGCCTTGGTGGCTACTAGCCGCAGAATGCCCCGATGCATTCTTTATATCGCATCACCAAGAGTGGCATCCGCGGCACGGCACGGGTCATCGGCAATCTCTCACGCAGCTCCGGACCCCAATGAACTTGACTTTGGGCAAGGTTTTCTTCGTCGCCGGAGACGGAGATAGGGGAGACGGGAGGCACAGTCGCCGGCAGACTTTGTTGTTGCTTTCGCTGACCGCTGACCTTTTCAAGTAGTACGCCGCGGGTAGTGTTTTCAGTCAAAAGTCATGTTCCCGGCGTTCGCAGCTTTCTTCAGTGTCGCTCCGGGCAAAGACTCGAGATCAAAACATTAAAAGCTACAGTCAAGCTTCGCAAACAGCAACTGCTGTACCCAGCCCCAGAACTTGGCTGGTGAAAATATATTCCATCCAGTGATGCGAATTTTCAGTTAGTTGGGTCAATACACGACTTGGACCATGTTCAATGACCGTCCAGCTTTGACTTGACAAACTCGGAAAAGAGACAGTTCTAAATTAAAGTCTCATAAATATACTTTTATATGCAAAATATTCGATATGTTTTATGTGTTGACAGAATTAATAAATCCTATATGTGTTGTGTTTTACATTTAAAATAAATTATGTTGCATAGTTTTTTATACAACATGTTATAAGTAGTACTTATCACGCATTCTTGTATCAAAATTATATTTTCGGGGCTTTTTCGTACTCCTTCCATATTATCGGTTCAGTATCGCCATAAAACTACTAAAAGGTAGTGTATTCTCCTACAATTTTAATGCCTTTTTAAAAAATATATATATAAACAAAAAATAAATAAAAGTGTTGTTATTTTGGGATGCCTATCTATTTTTTATTCAATTTTCAAATAAATATAAATGCAATGTAAAATATAAAATTATAAACAGAAATAGAGTTGTTTGAGTATACGGTGGCGATACTATCGCGATAGTTTTGAAACCATCGATGCTGCAAGGTTAATTTCAAGCATCGATACTATCGAATATGCACCATCGATGGTTCGACAGCTCCAAACTTAACTTGAACTTTTCAGGTGTGCTAGGCATACTTCCCTGTTATAAATACCTAATTAATACAGAGTCGTAAATTGTGGCAATAATTCGTAAAGTAAGACTGATGACTTTAGAAATCATATTCTAAGCAATTTAATATTTAATCACAATCACAATAAAAATATGTACGTAAAACAAAAATTAAAATGCTTTTTGCGACAATTACCTTGCAAGACAAGAGCGATTAAGCAGTCTGACATCTAATATTATATATCGTGTCAGCATTTTCCGCTTCTCTTGGCGCTATAAAAACGTGTTCATCGGAGAGTGTTTTGGATTTAATTAATAGTGTAAAACCGCGTAATATAATCTTCTGCAGTTTGGCGACCTATAAAGAAATCTGGCCCTTTGAACTTCTTAATATTCTTCTGCAGAGATTCATTAGGTTTGCTAAATAGCCATGTCTTCTTGTGAATGTATGAATAAATATACTTATCCTCAAAACTTGAGAGCAAAAAATTCAAAGGGAAATCATTGGTATTTCTTTAAATATATTCCTTAGGATCTAACTTAGACAGACATCGTCCATTCACTCCTTAGCGTTTATACATATTTACAAGCGAAGGGATCGGGATTCGATATTTTAGTAGTAGCCTTCCTCGGTATCCTCGCGCTTGGCCTTGCGGTATGAGGTGATTCTGCCCGGCTTGAAGCCGCAGTCCACGGACACCTTGCCGGCAACCTTGCCGTAGCTGTTGCTCGAGTCCTTATAGTCCTTGTAGGCCTTGTAACCGGAGCTGGTAATGCGCTTGAACTTTGGATTCTTGAACTGCTCGGTGATGTAGCCCAGCTGCTTGTACGTGAGCTGGGGGGCTTCCTCGTCGTCGTCGGGCGACTGCTCCTGCTCCTCCTCCTCGGCGTACTCCTCCTCCTCCTCCGGCTTGGCGTAGGTGCGCTTCTTCAGCGTGATCACTTCGCTCTTAAGCTTGAACAGATTCTCCTCGGGCACGTTTGAGAAAGTCACCTTTTTCTCGCCGTCCACTGGCTTCTGGGCGAATCCGTAGGCCAACTTGGCTTCGGGCACATTGATGGCCTTGCCAGCCTGGGCGGCTAAGCTCACGCTGATGGGATCCGCCGCGGGACTGTTGTCCTGCTTCTTTTCCGCCCCATAGTCGATTCTGAAAGGAACAATCATGTTAGTTCCTTGGAATCTGGGATTGCTGACGGGACTCGGTTGGGAATATGTGTGAAGCTTCAACTTACTTGCCGTATACGGATCCGGAGCTGGAGCTGGAGTCAGAAGCGTAGGTGCTATCGGCGACTTGCTGGCACGAGCAGGTGGGCTTGCACGGCGTGGTCTGTGCGGAGAGGAGTGGAGTTCGGGTAAGTTGGGTTTCGGGTATCGGGAAAAGGTATCGAAATTGGTTTCTATCGCTCCGCATAGCTCCGAGGCTTAGAAAGCACGTACGCGACGATACATGCAATGATGCTGTGGCTATGTAGCCATATGAATGTGTGTTGATGGAGGTGGCGAGGCGGTGACGCAGAGTTGGATGCAGATAATGCCAATGCGGAAATTGTTACTTCAGCTGAGGGGAATGACGATGGATGCTGATTGCGGTCGAAACTAATGTTACTGCTAATGATACCTAGCTTTTTGATCTGGATAGGTGGTAGTAGGTTATTTAATAATTATGCAGGTTGAAACTTAACTTATTTTTCATACCTATTGCGTGATAAATGTGGAGAATATTATAGGAAATACAACTAATTGAACACAATAAGTATTTTGAATATAAGGAACTTATATCTTTAGACAGAAATAGTCGTGAAACTGATCATATCACTTTTTATGAGATGTATTGCCTCTTTAAGGTAATATTGTAATAATTAGGCAGAAAGCATTGGAATATATGAGTTCACGGTGAGGTGAAACTATCAATTTACAAACATGTTAATCACTGGGATATATATACATAAAAATAACTGGGTTTTGGTTCGGTTGTGGGTTAGGCTGGCGTGGATTAGTCACTGGATGCATTTGGTTAGAGGTGATAATGACGGCCCGTCGGGGATCTCTTGTAGCAGTCGATCCGCTCAAGCCTCTGCAGACGCTCGGCCAGACGCTGCGCCGCCAGCGTCTTGGCTTCGATGGCGCCCTCGAGCATCCGACGGCCCAAGAGGTTGTTGAAGGCGTGCATATACTGGAACAGCTCACGTACTTTGCCGCATGTCTTCGGAAGCTGGGCGGGCTCGATCAGCTGTTTGCTGCACCAGCAGTTGTCACCGATCGGCGACAGGTTCACATCGCTGGGCTCGTAGTAGCGGGGCTTCGGTCGCACCACCGACGCGCCCTGGCAGCTCTGGCAGAAGTCCGTTCCCTTCTCGGAGCACACGCAGGCGGCCATAAGCTGTTTGGTATAGAGAACACGCGGTTAGCACATAACTTGGAGGAGTTTTGGGTTTTGGATAAGCATAATAATCGTAGGAAATTGTCGTGGGACTACACTTATTGGTCTTCCTAGAGCCTTTTCACGATCGCAGGGTTCTTCGCACTTTTCTCTTACTTTTCTCTTACTTACCACTTGGATGCAGTGCATGCCCATGACCAGGCATAGAAGAAGCTTACAGGCTTGCATTTCGGGTTACTTTATACTACGGAATATCAAATCGGCCGTGTTCAGTGCTGCTCGCCGCTCGTTAAAAGTTTGAACTGACTGTGGGAGCGGTCCACACGGCTTATATAACCGTGACGTTGCCCAGAAGATCGCCACAAGCTTGGCGTCTTCTCAGTGCATTAGGGTCTCTCTTCGAGGTAAATGAAATCTTCGCTCTGGTTTCGCTGTAAGTGAAATCTATAAATCTTCGGTCGCAGCAGATTTTGGGGTCACTTTCGCCCCTCGCGACCTTGACTGATGGCGAGGGTCAGGTTCAGGTACAGCCTGTGCCAAGAGCGCTTTCCCCAGCTAATGATCATGATAGTCTTTACGTGCCTGGGATGGACAGAGATGTACTTGGTACCGATAAGCCCAAGCCAAATCAGAGTAAGCTGACGGAATAGCTGAATTCCACAAATTTTGGCAGATGCAAAAGGCGAAACTTAACAATGAAATGTTCTAGTTGCCATTAAGTCAAATAATTTCATCAGCATGATGATTTTCCCAGTCATTGATTGGCGGTACAGCTAATAAGTTACTTAGTTAGTTGGAGCCCCACTATTATATACTATTCTATGTACATATATTTTTTTATATATATTTATACCCTTGCAGGGTATTATAATTTCAGTCAGAAGTTTGCAACGCAGT
>JAEIIL010009282.1:0-18469 GCA_018905715.1 Drosophila lini | reverse complement strand
TTTTCAAGATGTGTACATAACATTGAAAGCAAATGTGTATTAGGTATTTATAGTTATCAACCTTTACCTTATACAAACAAAGCAATGAAAGTTAATAGAGAAATTCATAGTAAGATCAAACGAATTTCCTTGTGTTTAAAGATTTAAAAATCTTTCGTGGAACATTTATTGTACAACCGGGACAACAGGCGGTTATTACGCTGTTTTTAATTAGTCCACCCAACTTCCGCCTGAAACTTGGCAGCAGGACGAGCCAACGAATTTAATTAAAAACTGTAATTTGTATAAACAAAAAAGGAATTTCTTGTTCGTTCTGAATTAAACCAACTTTACAATGCTCTGTCGAACTAATGTTGGGAGTTGTAAAGAGAAAAACGCCCTTTTGTTTGGCCTAATTGACTGAGATTGATTTTACCAGCAGCAGCCTGTGCTCTCAAATTAGCCAAATTAGTCGTAAAACGTGGCGACTTTGACTCTGGAAACCAAAGAAACCAATGTCGCCCACATCTCCTCTGCCCAGGCACGTCGACATAGAAAACTCAGGCCACCGGACCGCACTCTCGACCACGGAGTACCCATGCCCGTTCCGCCATCCCCCCAGATGGGAGCTTTTCACGTGGCGCAAATTAAAACAATGAAAATTTAATGAGCCAAGTTTCCCTCTCATACAAGAAGTTTTCCTCCTTTGACCAGGAACAGAGGCTGGTCAGGTCCGGGTCCTGGGATGGACAGAAGGCACGAAGCAAAAGTTGAATCCTTGTGTAAGCCTCAACAAGCATTATATAAACTTTGCGATAAATACTATTGGAAAATGTTGCAACAGTGCGACAAGCTAATAGAGAATGTTTCTCTGATGGCTCAATTAAAGCATCAACCGAAGGATGCAAGTGGAATTTTGAGGAAACTTTTATTTAACACTATAGCAAAGTTTGCTTAATTGAAAATGTAATATTTTACACGACATTTAAAACCTTGCACAAGCTTGACGATTCAAATCTGTTTGGATAAATCTTTCAAGGATATCTTTTTTACCTTTTTCATTAAATTAAATTGATATAAATAAACAGGGAAAATAAGAAAACAATTATTATTTAAATAAACAAAGAAATATTACTTACTTTTTTGTAGTAATATTCCTTCTTATTATTTCAGTAATTAAAAAGGTATCTATTAAATGACTCCCCCCCTCCATTAAAAAAATAAATCGTAATCGATTCTTAAAACCTAATTATCTTTGTGCTTCTCGTTGCGCACATTTAACTTCTCCTTCCCGGGATTTTAACTCATCCAATCTCCTCTGACGCTGGACGGCAGCCGCCATTCAAGTCAAGTGCTGCCCAAGGCGGCTATCACCATTTTTGCTAGACAATTTGGCAACAGAAACAATAAAAATATAATTGCCACACTCAAGCTGAAGATAGGAGCGCGGCTCCTTCCTTTTTTTGGCTCCAGAATACCGGAAAAATAAAATACTAGGGGGGAAGCGTGCAAGAATAAAATCACATCTAGAGGAAAATGGGGAAAGGGGATAACGGAGCTCTGAAGAAGGCAATGGAAATGGCAAGAGGGGCTGATAGCTTGATTGGATTTTGCAGGCTACTCGTGACTAAGAGTGGGTTCTGTCCCTAACATTGAGTAACAGCTTTTCATTGGAAGGAGAATTGCAATAGGATTGCAATAAGTATGAGAGAATAAAAAAATATAATCTGATTGAAGAGATTTTTAGTTGTTTTCGATTTATGTTAATAGGTTGGGATTTTATAAAAAATAAAAAAAAAAAACCCAGACATTTAAGTGTAAATTACTTATCACTTTTACACTTTTCAACGTCTTTCAAATCCCAAATTTTAAGAGAATATATTTTAAAATGGAATGAAATATAAAAATCCCAATAAAAGATTACCTAAAATCTGACTGTCAACCCTTTGGTTTTCAGAGAATTTAAAAATCGGCTTTGGGTGGACAAAATCAACCATTTTTGTCGGGTTTATGCGCTTCGATTTGTTGGCTGTCGTGTGCAGCATTGATGACGACAGACATGGCAGGAGCCCATGTCCTGTGAGTCGCGTCCTTGGGCTGACCATTGAAATGAAATGCCACAATGGCCGGCACACACATACACACACACAATGGCCACACACACCACGGGGGAAAAAAGCGTTTAGCTTTTGTAAATAACTCCTGAAATTTATCGATTTTTGTCTGTTTGTTTTGGCCGGGCTCTCAGCTCAGGAACCGAGCAACCGCCAGTGGGACAGGCTCCTTTCCTTTACCAATGTATACATTTATACTTGTGTCGAGGGTTCCCTAAAAAATTAAATTTTTTATATGACTTTGGTGAATTAATGGCCTGCCTGGGATGCCCCTCACTCTCCATTTTCAATGCGAAAAAAACACGCCAGGACAAAAACGTGTGAAAATTCAATTTACGCGCAGAGGAATGCAGCGACAAAGTATAAATCGAAATCAAAATACGACAGAAAGCAAAAAAAACGAAATTAAATAAATTGCTATCGAATTGAAAGGAGAGAACTCACTCACGCGCACTCACAACGCGGCACTTTGCACCAACCGCAGACACGACGCGCGTTGGAAAATCGCCCGAAAAAGGCGAAGATTAAATTAATTTTTCACAGTAATATTTTTTTTAAACTAACTAACCGTATGGCCACGCAGGCGATAAGGCTTCGGGCAGTAGCTGCCAGGCGCCGGGCGCCCACAACAATGCGTTGACAGCGCGCAAGGATAACTGAGAGCACACTGAGCGTATGAGCAATGCGGCAATGGCAGCGGCAGCGGCAAAGCCAAAGTCCTTCGCTGACTAGCTCACTGTCGGACTGAGTGCGTGAATGAATGAATAAGACACGAAAAAATCCAGCAAGAACGCAAAGGTTAAGTTGATCGACTGAGTGCATACTTATTTTTTAAAGGAAAGCCTATCTGAGGTGCTACAAATCACAAGGGTGTCTAAAATCTTTAAAAAGAGTGTCTAAAAGTGTGAATTAAAATGTTTGAAATACCAGATTTAGTGGAAATAATAATAGTAATAAATTGTTAACCATTTGGTAGCATAAATATGAACACCTTTTTAAGGTTTTTTAAAACTAAATTGAACCAAACTTCTTCAGAAAATAATCAACAATAGTAAAGTAAAGAACTTTACTTGCCAGAGGATCGCATATCCTTGAATATGGTTTAATTTTAAAAGGAATAGATTCTTAATATACAAATTCTTTATTGAAAAAAAAAAAACACAAATAAATTTAAAAAAATAAATTTTTATCCAAAATTTGTTTAAATATGTTCTTCCTTTCGTGGCTTTCTTTATTCACTTTGAATTATATTTAAAATTATCATATCCTTTCACTAAGGGGTACCACTACAAACACACACCCTAAAGCACCCATAAAGCAAGCAGAGTAAATTATGACTGTGTGGGTGAGTGAGTGGTGTATAAAACAACATTTAGTTTACAATGTTTTCAACGGGTGAGCCCTCTCTCTGTGTGTGTGAGTGGGTGTGCTCGAGTTTGAGCCTGGCTGCTGGTGTTGGTGTGTGCTTAAGTGCGTTTACTTTTGGCCCTTTGCATGACACACCAGTGCCAGGCACTCACACAGCAGTCCTGGCAGTAGCAACTTATCCACACAGGATATAGAATGAGGAAGCACTGGGTCCCCCTCCCCCCACACACATCCTTTATACACATCCGCATTCACATTCGCACTCGCATCCATATCCGCAGGATTCGCATCCTGCAGAGAGATAGGATACATGCGGCCAAGACAACAAAGTGAATGCGCTGGAAAAAACCGGACAGTCCGGGAAACCCGGACGGAATTGAAAACACGGACGAGGTCACGGTTCGCGGTCTGATTCAGTTGGGTGCGATAAGCTGATTTGAATGGAGGAGCTCAGGAGCTTTCCGTGGATTTACATTCGGATGCAGTGAGTCATCGAAAATGTATTTTAATTTAATTACAATTTAAAGGGAATCAGCGAACCACAGCCAATGGGCATTCTATAGAAGGTCTTTTGTCAGGAAATGTGCTGGCATTGGTCCGTATTTTTATTAATAGCCGAATGGTAATTGCCCTTCTACGATTATTATGTTAAATCGTAATATCAAGTCAAGTTAAAGCCATATTTACAAATAACTCCTTAGAAAGGCAATATGTTGACAACCCATAAGCGTTACTAAATGTTTAACATCAACCACTAATCAACCGTATTCTCAACACAAAACATCTATCGAATTACGAAAGCAAAACAGAATGTAATGAGCTTTTAGCGAGTAAGCCACAAACGCTTGTCAATCATTTCCCTACCATTTCCACTCTTATTTCCATACGCATTACCACACAAATCCACTCCATCAATCTGGGGGCGCCTCATCATCTCTCTCTCCGCTGGCGCTTCTCTTATTGAGGCAATCAATATGCCCGAACGACTCTTAGACTCTTATCGAGTAGAAAAAAAAAGCGGTACACAGGGATAAGACAAAGGATATATGTGTGCCTGTGTGCACATAAAAACATGAGATATATACTTGAAGCTACTTCTCGGCTAACGAGCATCGCACAGTCAACGTCTTTATTGTTGCCCAAGTTGCGATTTCTTGCCCTTACTTTCTTTGGGTTTGAGTTCCTTTTGGGTTGGTTTCTGGCCCGAATGGATACTTGGCTGAAAAACTCCACTACTTGGGTTGTAAAACCAAAGGGCAACTTTAAGCTTGCAGTCATCTAGACTCTTTACATTTTTAGTTTATTATCCTTTGTGCCTTTACTTCTATGAAAAGCGAAAAGTCGACATAATTAAAAAGCTTAAAGGGAAAAAGGATTTAATATGAAAGTATATAACATGAAAAGCGAAATCTGAAAACATATTAAGAGATACTGTCTCTCAAAACTATTTAATTTCTTGTGATTCGATACGTCATTGCGATCGTAAAAGGTTTGCTTTAATAATAATAACTAATAACATAATTTAACTAATGTACCGACTTATCAATATTTAATATGTATTTAGCAGACGGCCCCCTATAAAGTAAGGGAGCCTGGTCCAAAAATTCCGAACTCCAATCGCTAGCGATCGGCGGACGGGGGTAATATCATTGGTGTCAGCAGCAATGTCCTCACTATACGTTCATTGAACATTTCTGCTCCCCAAGACAAGGAAGGCCGACTGTTGGAATCTGAGGGTACCTCATGCGAATGCTGCCAGTACCAGTTGGGAATTATATGTGCAACAAGATAGGCAGAATTTGCAATTCTGAGATCTAACGTTCGCGATCGCGAATCGGTAGGGTTTTTGTGCGAATAATAACAGGTTTTTCTTCAGCTTTTCCTGTTTTTTTCACCGAGATCCTACAGGGGTGGGGCGCTTTTAAACGGGGTGCTGCAGCAACCCTTATCGCCGGGAGATTTATGACTGCGATTAGTCAGGGAATTCCCACACTCTTCGTTCCCAGTTATGATGCATAGCGACGGACTATCACGAAACGTGGCCGGGCACACTTAAATTAATATCATTAATTTCCGTTCAGGCATCGTTTTGGGAACCTAATCCGCTTCGACTCATAAATAAATAGGCAATTTCCTTTTAGTGCGAAACCTCAAGGGGCGCGCCGAGGAGGGTCCTAAAGTAAAATCACGAGACTGAATAATTCAATTTGGGAGTGGAATACGGAATACATATTTATCCTGGCAAGGAGCCAGTGTTCTTTCGCCTTCAAGTGCCGTGACATGTGTCGTCTCTGCTCTAGACTGCCGCCTTTGTCTTTGGCATTTGAAAATGTCCTTAAAATCCCGGTATCTCGCTCTAGCATTTTCGGTTGTGACAATTTCGTGTAGTCATCCTTGGAACTGACAGCCTGACTAACTGCCAACTTGTGAGACAGCCGGCAGATGGGCGGGGAAAAGTAGTGAAAAGCCTGGCGAGGCAATTGAGAGGCAACATCATGTAAATGATGATGGTTTCGGTCGATGCCTGTTGGTGATTGATTCAGCTCGGCTGGCATTTATTGTATGACTGATAGGGAGGATGTCGAATAAACGGAATTATTGGGCATCAAACAGAAAACGAAATAAGCTTTTCAAAATGGTTTTACTTTTACTAATTAAAAAGAAGCCTGTCTTAAATAAATTTTCAATATTCTGCTATGTAAACAACATTTCGTTCTTTTTTTAAACAATAAAATAAATTAAGAGAGAAATACATCCAGGTGCAAAACAATACTAGTAAGATGGCCAACGGTTTATATGTCTTGTCTAAACAGATAACTAATATATTTATATATATTTTTATAAAAAAAAAAATAAATCATTTAAATACCAAATGATTATCAAAAGTTCATTATAATTTATGGCAAACTCACAATTTATAGTATATTATAATCTAATACAACGTTTTTTTTTTCTCTTTGCTATTTTATTACCCCAGGAATCTTCGCATTTTATAACCTCCTTTTCAACCATAACCGAATTCCCTAATGAAATTGAGTTTCCACTCTGAAATAGTCTGAAAAAAGCCGGGACAGCAATAAAACAAAAAGCGAACAAATTGTTAACCCAATTTCAAGTGACGTTTCCCCAAAGTCTGAGCGCATTTTTAGTGGGAGGACATATGGCAGAGGCCAGAGGGCAGAGACCAACATCCAGGACCAAGGATGACCTTCAGGCTCTGAGTATTTCAAAAATAAACTGCACTCCTCGAACCGAAGCGAGTGTGGCGTGGCATAAAGTCGACAGCTCCCAAGTTCCCAGAAAGATTCAGGCAGCAAATTATGCGCTGCATTTTGCAAAAGTTTACGAGGCAGCTACTACTGAGGCGGGGGGGTGAAAAAAGAGGGAGGCAAAATATACTAGAAGACCGTAACGGGTGGGGGGAAGAACACAATTATTTATGAGCAGCCACGGAGCAAAGTCTACGAAGAAGCCTTTGAGCTTCATTAGGTTTGACCTTTTCGCTAGTCCAGATTGCTTTACTGCGTCCTTTTTGCGAAATGATTATTGTTACTGTCGGCACTTTTCCTTCTCTTTGTTTTTGCCATGTTTTATTTTTATTGGTATAACCAATGTAGCGTTAAGGAAATGTCATCGGGACAAGAGCCTGGTCAATGTCCTGGCCGCGTTGCCATGAATATTATATGAATTCGCACGGAAATTTCGACCCATTTAGCCGTAAGCGAGGCCCATTTGATATTCTCCAAATTAATAATCGGTTGGCGGGTATCTCGAACATGTCATTATGGCAGCACATCACTTGATTTTGTGCGTCAAGAGAATTGTTTTAGACGGCTAACAGATGTTCGACATGCGTAATTTAGCTTTTTAAGGTTTGGATTGGTGGTACAATAATTTGTTTGTCCTGGTCAACATTTGATTGGCGGTATAATACCGTCCAATTAAAGTTGCGTATAGAGAAATGTGACCTGATGGGCAGATAAAATCAAAGGTCATGCCGTGTGTTTGTTTATTTCATTGTATTCTAATGTCCTGTAAAAATCCCGAAATACAAGGTTTATTTAATGAAGCCTTAATTAGATTAAACGTGGATTATTTGCCACACAATCGCGATAGAGGCACTTAAAGGTCAACCAATTATTTTTTACCAATAGATAGCTAATGGATTAACGAAGTAAAAAATTAGGGCAATACACTATTGTTTATTATTTATTAATATATTTAGTTAGCCCCCTTTTTTCTAAATTTTAAATGTCACTTCAAATGTACATTTAATAAACTGATTCTCTAAAATCTCTACCACACAACAAGTCCATTCCCCTTTTTCTTCTCAAGTGCCCATAAAACACTTTGCTCGCCACTCAACCCATTAAAAACATCAGTGTTGTCACACTTAAGCTTTTAATGCCTAACACAATCAATACAACAATCAAGTTGAATGCTTCCTGAGAGCCTGAAAATTGCCAGCTCAATTTACGCGAGGAAATCTAGAGACCGCAACCGCTTAATAACGCACAGTGCCCACCAAACACGAAAATCGAAAAAGTTGTGAGAGAAAGTATTTGCAAAATGCAGCCAAAATAAAAGTTGGGTGAAAACTTTCGGTGATGGATGCCATAGCATACTTTTCAGGGCACTTGACTGGCTCACCGCTCATTAGCAGCATGGCAAAGGGAGGAAATACAAACATATACATAGGTGAGTATAAATAAATAAATAGGCATTCCCTGCAAAGTGACTTACGTCTTATGCCCCAATCCATCATTTTGGAGTCGTTCTTTGGCGCTCTTCTTGCTGGTAATAATTATACTACGACGTGGACCACATGGAATCCTCCTGCCACTCCTCCTCGGCAACTTGTTTCTTACTTATTTCTACGACAAAATCACTTTACTAAGACGCGACGCAGCAGCAAATTCAATTGAACGTCTTCTAATTTTGACAATTTTCTGTATGCATGGGGGCGGCAGACGAGGAAGGAGCTGGAGGCGTGACTGCTCCCGACGATGGGGCGCCCAGCCATCATCCATCCACCATCCTTTCGCCCTTTTATCTTCAGGAAAACTGTTGCCGCCGCCGCCGCCGTCGCCGTTTGCCGGTGAATTCTTATTCGCTTGCCTCAGACACAACTGCGATTTATCGCGGGTTTTCCGAAAGCTCCGCGTCGTGCTTTCCCGAGCAGCATTACTTCATGACTGAGCCTGAACCTGACGCTGAACATGAACGTGAATTCGGCTTTTCGTCGGGAAACTCTGTCGGCCATCGGCACCGCACACAATATGGGTGTGTGCAGATAGAGAAATTTTACAGGAAAATGTATTTAATTAAGAGGTGTTTAAAAAATCAAAAAGAATGTAAATAAATTCATAACAATTTTAATACTACGTTTGTTACAATTTAAAATGTTCTACAAAGGAAATAAATATGTAAATCCTTATCCAAATTTATATAAAATCCCTACGTAATAATCTTAACAAAGATATAATTGTGATCTCTTAGTATTTAAAATAAAAACACAAACATCTTTCTTTTAATATTTGTTTTAAGAATTACACACATTTTTTATTAGGAGACTTGATATATTTTTCACAGTGCATGTGTCTGTGTGTAAGTTCTATGGCGAAGTGTGACTGTGACGGCAACGAAGTGCACGGTATAGATAAAGGACAATGGGATGTGTGTGCGTGTGTGTTGGAGGGGCTTCCCTTGGCCCAATCGACCTGCACACACCCTCCCCGGCTCGCCACCTTTATCACTTGAGCCGGCAGTAGATCGACATTGCTAAGGACGCTGACAACGGTCGGAAGAACAATAATAACATGAATCAACAATAGAAGTGAACTGCAACTAAGAACAACAGAGAAAATGCAGCGTACCATTTATAGCCTTAAGCTAATGCAACTATTTTACAGGATTTTTATTAAAAAATATATGGTTATCATATCCAAAAACGCAATAAGACTTATAATTTAAACTCCACTTCAGTTTCAGAACACATACAAAATAAAAATTTCATAAATGAAATTCTAGGAATGTTCAATGTTGCCACTGTATACCCTAAGCAGACACTATTTGGTATATTTGAAGTCATCATTTAATTAAAGTGAAAGTAATTCCCCTTCACATTCTTAATCATGAAGCTTGACTGTACGACAACAAATTTATAACGAAAGCACATTCGCTTTCCTTATTGGTGGATGTTCAAGTGACCAAATGTGGAGGGAGTCCAGGTGCTTGGGTCGTCATTCCTGTTGCTGCCCGGGCCACCTGACCAGGTGGTTGCGGCCTGGTGGTGCCAACGATGCGGCCGCAAAGGCATGCCCATTACCCTTGGCAGGACAAACGGACGCACGGAAGAGAAATTGACGCAGGCCAAAGACACCCAAACAAATCGAATAAATGGCTTGGAATGGGTTAAGTCACACGGCGGGGCAACTCTCTGTAGACACGCCATGGAACAGTTTGGAGTTTATGTCCGACAGCCTCAAAGAAGGCAATAAAAATTTGCTAAACACAAATAACCTTTTATGAGGAAGAGCCTCTCAAAAAGGCTTACTAGGGAAGGGGTCTGGTGTCAGTTGAATGAATTTTTTATCAAGTAAGCCCTCTTTTTTATTATATATGAAATGTAACTATATACTTTTAAATATAATGCATACCATATTATTTATATTCAGGATGTTTTCGTATATTGATATTTCATATGTCTGGAATCTTATAAGATTTAAGGATAAAAACTTCAATGGTGGCCAGAATTAATACGTTTTATCCACTGTGCCATTGAGACCCAAACAAATAAAAGGGAAATTAAACCAAAAGCGAAGCCCAAAACGACGTAACCGAAACACAAAGGATGAGCACGAGCAAAAGGACAATACAAAACCTAGAAAGAGAGCCGAGAACAGAGAGAAAGAGCCGAAAAGCTCGTTTCTCTCTGTCCTGGCGATAAATATTGAAAATATATATTAAGAGAAAACCTAATGCTCGACTTTTGGAGCAAGAGAAAAGCCTGCAGCATCAGCAGACACAATAAAACGTAGCTGATAATAAAAGCCAAAATAAACAATTCCAGGTAAGAGCAAACATTTGGCAGCAGACAAAGATAGAAAGAGATTGAAGTACATAGTTCGTGCCTTAAGCAATCAGCCGCAGGTGTTTTTGTGTTTGATTTATCTGCAGTAGGGATACAGAGCATTTTAGGTGGCACCTACAGATCTTAAACAAATAATAATGTCATACAAAAAACATACCTGCAAGCTAATGCCACTTTACAATAACTAAAAAGTACATTAGTGCTAATAAAATAAAAAGCATATCACAAAAAAAAACATGTAAAATAATAAAAACTTTTATAAAGTAGAAATAAATGCTTCATTTCCTAAAACAACAACCCAAAAGAGATTACTCAATCTAGAGATAAGAGTGCCACAGATATGACCCACATTCTTTTTTGTCGCCTCAGGAAATGGTGACCCAAATTGATTGTACCCCTCGAAAAATGTCTAAATAAAAACAACAAGCCACAGCGGTGAAAAATTTAAGCTTCTCTAAGTAAACATTTCATAACATAAAAGTAGGCAACAAAAAAGGGACGAACAATTAGCAATGCCAGCGGCGATGGAGACGTCGACAACAACAAAGACTACGAGCAAAGTGCGGTCGCAATTTACATTTTACACCTTCAAAATGCCCCAGGGAACCTTCACAGAGAGACAGGTAGATATAAGCAGAGCGGGAGAGCGCACTGGCAGACAGAGAACGAGACGGAGAGAGGCAACATGTGGCGGCTGCCAAGTGGTCGTGGATTTCACATCCCAAGCAACAGGGACAGGACACCCAAAAAGGAAACACAGCCAATGTCATTATTACGAGCACTTCGGGTCGGGTCGAATTGTGGGTTGCCAGTACACAGAGAGAAAATATATAGCTTTCGTTTTTTAGAAATATTCAACATAACACATTTACTTTTAAATCTAAATAAAACAAATGTCATTAAACCTTTCTAAGTATTATTTGTTATCAATAGTTTTGATTAAATTAGGATTAAATTTTATAGAATTGGATTGAAAGAGTAGTTTTTTCAGTGTACCACTCAGTGGCAACTCAGTGGGGGCTTCCTTTTTGGCGGCTCGTGTGTGTTCTGTTAGAAGATTGCGTCAAACATTTCCGCACCAAGTTTTATTTACATATGCCCAAATACACATTTGCACTTTTGTATGTTATTTTCCTTGTGGGCCGGCTGCCTTTCTTAAATGTTATTCATGATCGTCGCTTAAGTTTATTGCTGCGGCGGTGTCTGAATGAGTGGGAAGGGTATTGACGTTTTGTCAAGGCGTAAGGTTTGGACGACAAATAACATTTCTATATTATACACCGAAAATATGGAAACTATTTGTTCGAAAATTATTTTTAATATATAAAACCGAAGAAGTATTAAAATATATAAAAACATGTTGTTTGCTTAATTCTTAATAAAATCTAAAAACAAAAAACCCCATTCTAAGATTATTAAAATAATTCTTTTTTTTACAATTTCTAAGGATTTGAATTTTTCAAACAAAAAGATTCAAGGTGCAATGGGTTGATATCCCTTTTCGTATACAATTTTCGTGCGTAGAGTATAACATTTTCCTAAAATTTATTTTGGAGGTGTCTGTGCTGGTTTATTTGTGCCGTTTAAGTTTGACAGTGCCCTCAATAATTCTGCCCTTCCATTGCTGCGCTTGCGCTTGGGTCACATATTATTTAAATTAATGTTTTTAAAGGCTCGTCAAGGGTAGGAAATTTAAAATAGTCATTCAACAATTAAGGCAAATATTTCATATACATTTGTTCTTGTTAAAAAAGAAGCATGATATGAAAAACATTTTTAATTACAAATAAGTAACTGTTAAAATAAAGGTTGCATTTTTTTAACACTTTAGTGTATACGGAAGTACCGTTTTGCTATATAAAAAACATTATTCCATGAATCCTTGCATTTTCATAGCGTATGTCCTTAGGATGTTGTCGTGGCTAAAAAGGTTGCTGAACATGCTAAGAGGCTTATTTTTCCTAGTTTTCAAACCCAATATTTAATTTTAAAAAGATTGTTTTAGGAAATAAAACAACTAAGAATTGAATAAAGTTTAAATACTTTCAGTGCTATAAATACAATGAATATCCTTTCTCGTTCTGAACAATAAGCATTATTAATAATTATTGCCTTCTTCTGCTGGCCACTTACGTATCTTCTCACAAAATTCATCTTTCATGTTCAGTTTTTAACTGTATAAGTTGTATATTACACTTTTTAATTCACAAGTATTATTTAGTTGCTCTAAAATAAGCAATTTTATTTTTCTTTGAATAGATCAAGTGTCCCGAATGCTTTTTAAAATCGTTAATTTTTATTTTTAAATTAAGTTGATTACATTTTAGCTGTAATATTTTAATAGCTTTTATAAAACACCACAAGAAAACAAATTCCGAAGCAACGCTAAGAAATGCCAGCTCGCAACTGATTGATAAAATTTTTCTACACCCAAAGTATGAAATAAGAAAATAGCAACACCGCCAACTTGTTTGGTGCTTGTTGTTGCTGTTGATAGGAAGTTACCGCCAGTCAGTCACTCAGTTATTGAATGAGTGAGTGAGCGAGGGAGCATAATTATTGATAAAACAAGACTAATTTCATGCCAAGGATATTACATGTTTATGAATGAAGTGGCAATACCCCCACAAAAGAAAATTGATTTTAAATGGTTGGAAATCAGGCATAAGGAGGAAAACACTTACCCCGCGACGTTGGGTGATTCATGAGTATCGATAGCGGGCACTCGTCATCATCGAGTATGTATTCCGTTCCATCACTGTTGACCTGCAAAAGGGGAAAAGTAATAATTAGACTTGATACTTCAAAGGACATTGACACAGAGTACTTTAAAGAAATGACCTTTTGCGATACCAATTATATCGATTTTCTTTGATTAATATTAATCAAAATATTAAATTCATTTAATAATTTTATAGTTTCTTGATAATTAGTTTAATTTTGATCAGTTTTAGAATACTATTATTAAAACCCTTTAAATTTATGTTATTAATGCATCGTGTCCTCTGCTCTAAAATACTCTTTATCTCTTCATATTATAAATTAAAGTATCCCCCACCTGAACCAGGCAATAATGCAGGGGATCAGCCTTCTCCAATCCGTATTTGGTAAGCATTTCCCGCACAACAGCCTGGGCGCAGTCTCGGATGGAGAGCAGCAATGTCTTATAGGGCACATCCTGGCAAAGACTCTCGCCATAGATCTTCAGTGTACCACCCGTGTCAGGACCGCCATCTCTGGAACGGAACTGCTGAAGCTTCTTTTCCAGCTTCTGTTGCCGACGCCGCCGCATCACGGCTTCCGGGTTTGAGATCGATCGTGTGAACGAGGTTTCCGGCAGTTCCGTGTACAGTTTGCCAGCCACAGCATCGCTGCCATCGCCTCCACCACCGCCGACATTGCCGTTCATGTGGCCGGACCCTGCGGATCCACTCAGGCCATTGCCCAGACCCAACTGGCTGCCATTGGAGGTGGGCGGATCCGAGCTTAGTTTGGCCATTTTCTCCTTTTTCTTCTGCTCTTTCTTCTCGCGCTTGGAGAGTTTACGCTTAAAGTTTAGATCTGCTTGCTCGATGGGCTAAGGGCGAAATAAATTTGTTATAAGGAATACTTGTACTTTCGAGATGCAATACAAACTCACGGTGGTCTTCTGATCAATGTTCTTGAGCAGGAATCGGCCCTCGCGATCGTCAATGTGCCAATTAAGCTGCACCAGGAGCGGTTTTTCATCGGCGTTCAGACGACGCTCCTCGCCATTGGCATGCACCTCGTACAGGGCGTAGTTCGGCACGGATAACATCCGCATATCGGGACGGAATTTCTCAATTAATGTGTCTAGAGGTAGAAATAATAACAGTATTAAAGAATAGATTTTGCATGTAACTCTTTAATTACTTACCTATGACATCTGTGACAGTGGCATCGGAAGCCACTCTAATACATTTCGTGGCCACTTTCTGGCCAGCATCTTGGAAGTAGAAGCGCATAACGCCATGGAAGAGCAGGTTCTGTGGGAAATATTATAGTTATTATTATAATTGAATGTATTTCCTAAGTATTTTATGTATACGAACTCACCTCGTCTGGCTCGGAGAGCGCAAAGAGATCCAATCGATTGGCATTCCATTGCTGTATCACTGAACGAACTGCCTCGCGATCCAACATCTTCTTATCATGTGACATACTGTACAGGTTGTTTTGGGAAAAGGGAAGGGTCGTCGCTTTTTAGTTCTGGGACCGTTTACCGTGTTGTGACTCCAGTGTGACGTCGTTTTTGTCTTCGTTTTGTGTGGGGAGGAGGCTTTGACTATCTGTAAACAGCAGAAGAAAAATTTGATAAAATTAGATTCTGGGTTTACAACTTCCATGAAAGCATCGTAAATAGAGAGGCGGAATCAGAAGCGAAGAGTAAAAAGTTGGCGCAGATGTGGCAAACATTAAATTTCCGTTGCCAAATGTAAACACCGACGAATCATGTTGAGGGGCGAAAAATATAAAGGAAGACATTGTAAATACGCGTCTGTTCACCTACAAACTACGATGAGGAAATCCAAACAAAGTTTGCTTAATAAATGAATGAATGAATTTTAGGAAATATTATTTGTATTAGTTTTCAGGGCCAAGGCAAAACAATTAAGTTAATACAAATTTTTAAAAGTAACATAAATAAGAAGTGCGCATTTGAAAGTAAATAGTCATTCACCCGTCTTCCAGGGGTAGCAAAATAAACGAGCTCTGTCTTGATTTATGATCGTTTGAGTTCCATTTTCAGAGAGTTGTTTCTCCAGCACATGTCATCTACCACAAAAGTATATGACAATCGACCGCCCTTCCTACAAGCCAATTAAAAGTTCCATTACAAGATCATATCTATCCAGAATTTCCCCCTTCAACTTTCGGCGCTCAGCGACCCTAAACAAATAACTTCATCAAAGCAGAAAATTTCAGTGCATTTGTACAAATAACCACAAGATGGTATATGCTACCCGGGGAGTGGGTAGGAGTAGGTAACGTTCAAAGTTCAGTAAAGCTATTTCCAAGAGAAGAAGTGATGTCAAACAGCGGAACTATGCCTGAACTAAACTATTCCGTTCCAACCCTCTTTTCTCTTTCGAGTTCTTTAAACTTTTGCGCTGCTATCTGTGTTGGTATTCTGTTTTCCCGGGTTCGGTTTTTGTTCCGTCTTGTAAAGGTAGTTTAATAACCGTCAACGGTTCCGCTTGAGGGAACCCGTCGTCTGTGCACTGAAACTTGTCGATTTGCAGAGCAGTTGCTCTCTACAAGGAGGGTTCGCGGTGGAGGATGGGTATGGTAACCGTTTAAGTAAAGCTATTTCCACAATTTCCGCGAGGGCGTGCGTTGTCAGTGGGAATTGCATTTCGAAATTTTTTGTCCTCGAGCAGCTGGAGTTTTTTGCTTCAAATAACTAACCAGAGGTGTGGCAGTAGAGGAGTCCTAGCTGCATTCAGGCGTAACCAGTAAGAAAGGGTTTGTTTAAGTGTTTGGGTATTTTCCGTTTTTTGTTTCCCAATTTGCATTTCAATGGTTGCCAAGGAAGATATTTGTTTTTAGGGTTGATCGGGCATTGATGGAAAGGGATGCGTTAATATCGGAATTAAAAGATAAAGAGGGGAATGCGATGACAATACTTTAATAATTGACCGCAGACTTTATAGAAATTTCTTAACACAAATCCTAAAGGAAGTATTGGTACTAAATTTATAGAATGGCATATACACTTCGCTCACACCTTTTGTGTTTTCCACCAAAAAAAAATCACATGGATTTTCTCACATTAAATCTCTTATCAAAAGCCACCCATCGGTTAGCGACTAAAAATTAAATTTATTATCTGGTCACCTCTACGACTTTCCCATGGCGAAAGAATGTCAAAATTCTTAACAAATTATACAAAATGCTGGGACACACGAAACAAACAATCCGTTCCAACTGATGGGCAAAGAAAAATATTTAAATTGCTTCTTCAAAAAGGGAGACGGCCAGAATGGATTTTCAGGTAAGCGAACAGAGGCAGACTCTGTAATTGTTGTACAACATTATTAAAAAGACATAAAGGTGACATTTACACCAACAAGGTGGTGTAGTAATTGCTGCTGCCGATTTGAGCTGAAAAATGCGCCCGAAAAGATCGCGAGAGGCGAGATAATAAAACGAATTAAAAACGAGCCGGAAAACCGCAACAAAAGAAAAGTGTCGCTTGGTGACTAGTAGCGCGGGGAAGAGACACGAAAACATAGAGAAGGCCAAACGAGAAGTACCGCAATAAAAGGCACATAAGCAAAAAACAAAGCCCATTGAGGAAAAAGAGGTGAATGTACGAAGACAACAAAATACGAAACACAGATACAGATACATTTACATTTGCAGATTCAGATACAAGCACAGATGAGGTCATAGAAATAGATAATTGTTTTATTTGTTTAATACTTAAGTATTCTAAGTACAACAAAATATTTAATTATTTATTCTCAGTTCTGGATCTATTTAGATAAAACTTCACCAAAAGTCATCCTTGTATTGCAGAATGTACATAAGTTGAATCGACTACATAATATTGGTAAATTTATATGTCAATCTATGAAGATTCCTTTCAGTTTTGTAATTGATTCCAGAACCAAATAAAACCAATATTACAAAATAAAATATGTTAATTTTTCCAGTGTAAGCATATCTGTTACTCTGAGTTGTAAATTTGTTGGCTTGCACTTGTAAAGTTACTATTTTAGCCACACCTGTGCATCTACAGATACATTTACAAAAGAGCAACCACAGTTTCTGAGAAGCACCAAACCTCACGAAGTGGGTCTGGGACATGTAAAATTGTTGCTGGCCTAGGCATAACTAAAAGGTGTTTTTCCCCCTTCTCTCATCGCTGTTTTTTTTTTTTTGTGCAGCTGTTGCTTTGGCACCTGCAGCAATAGACTCGCCTCACCTCGCATCACCTCTTTACCTCTCTGCCTGTAGTTCATGTTTGCAAAACTAGTTGCCGGTTGCAGTTTTTTTCGGAGTGTGTGTGCTTTATTTCAATTCATTTCGGGGTCAGTGGGTTTGTAAAACAAACGGAAACGGCCAGAGGCTGGAAAAAATAAATACAGACCATGGGGGGAAATAACTAATCTGAAGTTCCTCTGGAGGAAGCACCTGAACCGGAAAAAAAATCTACCATAAGCATTATAAGATCTATCAATGGAATGGTATCGCCTTAGGACTCCTGGTATAATTAGAATGTCTTAAGCCCAATTTATTTTTCCAGAGTACAAAAATATATTTACGTAAAAATATAAATTTACAAAAAAAAAACTAATTTCGTAGAAGAAAAATGATAATAAAAGTTTATTTTAAAAAAATTTTAAAAGACAATTACCTTGGTGTGTATTTTTTTCACTGTTTTGTAGGCGCCTAATTGAAAGTCAATAACACAGTCAATAAGTCAAGTTCTACAAATGCGAAACCTTCGATAGCCCGCCTAAGTAAATTAGCAGATGAGAGCTATTGCTATATAAATGACAAACAAATAAAAGTATTTATTTAAAATATGTTAAAAAACAAAAAAATTACGCATATCTTATTTTTTTGCATTTTTTTTCCTTTTGGTCGATTGCTTTGTTAGTTTCTTTGCCCGGTCGGCTTTGATCTGCTTTTCTGTGGCTTCTCTGCTGTTTCTGTATTTTATTTAGGCTCGGCTTTTTTAAGCCTGTGACACTTTTGCCAGACAAAAGTCGGGTAAATACAAAAATAAATGTTTTAACATGTTGTCATGTATGCCTCTTTAAAGTTTATACTAAGAGTGGTTGCTCTGTTAAATTCAAAATATTAAAAATATTGTGTTTAAAGCTTTCAAATTTATATCAAGCAGAAAAGTATAATGTCAGATTTTATATTTAAATAAACTATT